>BQNB010020794.1:0-63386 GCA_026074375.1 Tanacetum coccineum | reverse complement strand
AAACATATTTTGTTAAGAATTTTTTTTAAACGCTAAAAATCATTCCCAATTAAGATTTTATACATGTACTTGTTTATAAAAAAAATAAAAACCTTGATATTTGACCTGAACATAATCCTGAACATATCAAGTTATTTCATACCATTCTTTTATAAGGTGTCATTGTATTATATTTTGGAGTTTTTCATTATGGTGAAAAATAACAAATTATCAATCTCTTGTTCCCGCTAACTTTAAGTAAAATAACCCATCAACTAACAAAAGTTCAAAACAATACAAAAAACATACAAATACAAAAACTAACAAAAATATAAAAAGCAAGTTTACAAACCTTGAAAACTCGTTTTACACGCCGCAATGTTAGGATGTAATTATCGACAGATCTTTGAAGCAATGATCAATACAAAGACTATGCGGAAACTAGTCTTTATATCTTATAAGAACAAGTAAACAAAACAAGCCTCAATATATTAATACAATCACTCTAAAATAGTGATGGGGTTTTATAACCTTGAAGCTACAATAATGGTGGAAATGTGTGTAAACTACACGAGTGTATATGAGTGAAGGAAAAGGTGTGCCTAAACCTAGACGCCTACCCTCTTTATATAATAGAGGGAGGTTACAAGAAACCCTAGCTTACTAACAAAGCTAACTAACTATTACATAATAGGTCCTTATTGTTTCAAAAGAAAACATTACAATTAGGAAACTAATTAATTAACATTAATCATCACATTAATGTTTGACTAATCTATATCTTCAACATTAATGTTGATTTCAATCAACATTAATCTTGGTCTTGTTTCCTTCTTTGGCATATCTTGTTTCCTTTTGTTTCTTCTTTCTTCATTTCTATTTATGGGTTTTGTAATCATCAAATCTGTAATTCCTAACACATATGATTCCCATCGCAATTCGTGGTTTGTTACCAAAGCATGTCCGACATACAATCACAAAACTTTGTTTGTTTTTAACATGATTCACTCAAAAGTAATTGACCCCAAAGTTTTAGATTCATGGCAAATAGATATTATCATTACTTTATGCCAATTAGAGATGTACTTCTCATCGTCCTTTTTCGATGTCATGGTTCACTTGGTGACTCATATCGTCAGTGAAATTAAGGCTTGCGGTCCTATACATTTACGTAACATGTTCCCTTTTGAGAGATATATGGGCGTCATGAAGGGGTATGTAAGGAACCAGTCTCGACCCAAGGGTAGTATTGTTGAAGGATATGCTTCCGAGGAGGTTATCGACTTTTATACAAACTATTTGGAAAGTGTCAAAGGTATTGGTGTTCCTCAAAGTCGTCATGTAGGCAGACTTCATGGGGTCCGTACAGCTGGATCAAAATATTCTAGCCCAGATCATAAGCTTTTCGAGATTGCACATTTTGTAGTCCTTGAACATATGACATGTGTCGCTCCTTACATTCAGGAGCATATGGAAACGTTACGCGCAGAAAACATTGGTAGAACCGATACATGGTATACGAAGAGGCATAATGAGCAATTTGCTACTTGGCTAAAAGATAAAGTGGCAGCAAACATGGGTCAACCAAACGTCGATAAAATAGTGGAACGGCTAGGAGAGGGCTCCAGATGGTGACACCACATACTTACGATCCGACCATGATGAAGGGTTATGGGTTGATACACCGAGCGTCAAACAAAGGTTTGTATATATATTATATATTTTCTTTTAGAAATTAAATTATTATATATGTTCAATTTGCTTATTCAGGTTAGTACCAAGATATATTCATACAATGTCAGGTCGGGGGCGGGGTAAGCGAGGTGTATCAAAGGGAGCCAGAGAATTTGAAGGAGCGGTGTATGAAATTGAGTTTAGGAATAATTTACCATGTGGTGAAAACTGACACCAATTCATGGCTGATTTTAATCGATTGGTTGAAAACATCTTAATTACTGGGAGCCGTGGAAAATTGTAAAAGGCGAACAATACGATCACGTATGGTTAGTAATCAAGGTATTATATTTTATACCAATTCATATCTCATATCTAAACAATATATGTTTTAACGAATTATTTCATTATTAACCTCTTTTGTATATCATTAGGAGCTATGGAATATTCCAAATAATGATGCGAAGAAAACTATGCGTAAGAAAGCTAACCACGCATACATGCAATTCAAATCCTTGCTCACTAAAAAATTTGTCGAACAGAAAAATAACGACCCTAAAGCAAAATAGAGTGTCGTGAACATGACACGTTGGGACGAGTTCGTTGTTAGTCGTCAGTCGAAAGAATTTAAGGTGAATATATAACTTTTATTTATGAGCATACTAATTTTATAAATGTTGCTGATTGTGTTTTTTTACTAACGTGTGAAGCTCAAAAGTGCTAAAGCCAAAGCAAGTGCACTTCAAAACAAAAACCCTTCTCGACTAGGACATACTGGTCTTAGTGATATGGAAGGCACTTGGAGGGCTGATTGGGACCAACTAGTATTACAACACCCATGGTTAAGTGTTATACAAAATGATCGTTCCAAGATAGATGCTTTAGCACACTTACCCAAAGACAAAACACTAGGCACAAGACAGTTAATAGAATCTATGGAAGGAAAACTTCGACAATTGGTAAAATTAATTATGTTGATATAACGATATATATATCACTAATATAACGATGTATATAAATTCTAATGATTTTATTTTTTACGTGGACAGGCACAAAAAGAGCAAGACATGCGGGAAGATGGTACATAACATGTGTTAGGAAGAGATCCAATTACAGAAGTGTTTGGAAAAGAGCACGGGGGACGAACCAAGGGGGTATCTACCATTCTTGGAGTAAGGACAGCCTTAGGTTGGGTGAAAGGAGATAAGGAGATACATCAGATTGTTGACGTCGAGGCTATTCAGGAGAAGGTAACAAAAACAGTTACAGCCGCTTTTCAAGAAAAATTTGACGGTCAAAAAAATGAGATTGAAGGGTTAAAGGCTATCGTGGCACATGTACAAGGGAGAGAGAGCCTGACTTATCTTGGTTCTAGTTGTGCGTCTGATGTATTCGATGACCTTAAGGTAATTATGTTATTGTAAAGATTTTATATAAAATTCATTATTATATACTAAAATGTCAATGCTGTGTAGGACCCTACTCCATGTGATTTGCTATGGCCCTATCCTGGACATGAGTTTTGAGTAGCTATAGGGAAGGTTTATCCGACTAGGGATGCAACACTACATGGCTCTTCTATGTCTGAGGGTTACATTAAGGTGCAAGTAGACACAGTCGAAGATGCTTTTAAAGCAATACATGTGCCTAAAGAGACCGAGAGTGTTCATCAATTAGAACAATCAATCTTGGAATTTATTGAATGGCCTCGAAAAAAAATCAAGGTATCATCATGCATTACTTAGATATGACATTGTGTTATAGGCTAGTATTGTTTAATAAAAACTTTCCTTTTGAATACAGATACATCAAACAATCTTACCATGCCGCTCCATGAGTCACTCTTTTCCTAGTCAGACTATGCCATGCCAAAGCCCGATTAGTGATTTAAGCTCAAGTTCATGTTATCGCCCTCTAATGGTAGTTGCACAATCATTCTTCTAAACACTTATTTTCATACATGAAGTTGGGTATAAACATAGACATGCTAATATAATAAGTTGTCGTGCAGCAAGAAGATCTAATGACATTCCAACACCAAATGCCATCCGGGGCTTATATGAGTTTGGTAGTCTTTCAATCATTATACTTGATAATTATGTGTGTTTGTATAACAAGTTGGCATATCCAAATTGTTTTTTGATTTAGTTGGAAAGTCAGGGGGTATTGCATCCTCAAATTCTAACAAGTTGGCCTCAAATGGTAGTCATTAATTACCTAACAAACTTGTATATTAATATATTATGTATTTCTTGACTTACTATGATTTAATGGTTTGTTAATGTAGGTCGAACAACCAATGTCATCTCATCCTGTAACTAGTAAACCTGTCGAGCCTAAGCAAACCTAAGAGGAAAGGTATAAGGAGCGACTTGATAAAGTGAAATGTCGGCCGAAAAATTTTAGAGATTCTGTGGAACGATTCGCGAAGTGCAAAAATCAGGCTATTTCAATTGTTCCACCTAAAGACATGTATGTCGGTCCTTGGGAAGAGTGGGTTGAATACGAGGAAATCTTGGATTTGCACAACCCGAAGATTGATATTACTTTCATACATTGGTGGGCGATGCAAGTCAGCTTATGTTCTATTTCTTTTTTATTTTTCTGAAACAAAGACTTTTATTTCAAGTAAAAAAGATTGATATACAATGATGGACGAACCAAACACCCCTGAGAACAACAACCATACAGCCCCTCAATACCTCGTGATAACAACAACCAAACACCCACTCAATACCCCTAACAGCAACGACCAAACACCCGCTCAATACTCTTGGCAACATCAACCAAACACCCCCATACAGCAGCAATTTAACCACTCTGACAGCTACCAAAGACTCCCTGACAGTAACCAAAACATCTTCTAATTGCAGCATCTAAACACCCTCTGAAAGCAATCAAAACACCCCTTGACAGCAGCATCCAAACACCCTAACACGTATTGTTTTATTCATAACAGGCGTTTACATTTGACGATGAAGTCTTCCTAATAACAAGTGCGTCTTCCTCAATCCACACCTCATTTCATCAAGTGAATGTAGTAAAAATGGTAAAAAAGTGATGGATCATATCATTGCTACTATGGGATTAAATCCAGGAAAAGAAATATATGTGGAACCTTATTTGCAAGGGTAATTTCTATGCTTGTTATAAGGATTTTATTATATGTGCTTCGTATCTATACTAAAATGATGATTTTTTTGTCTAGTGAGCGTCACTGGATTCTTTTTGTTGTTTGCCCAAACTTAAGGAATGGTTATATACTTGATTCAAAGGATTATGAGGGGAACAATGAGAAAAGATATTATTTCCCAGAGATAATAGAACAGTAAATTTTTTAATCTTGACTTTGAGTTCACATGTATTTTTTGAGGAAATAGTTGAAGTTAACGCCATGCCATTGCCTTTTAATTTAGTGCTTTGGAGATCAAGTTTGATTGGACGTTAACTAAGGTAAATAATCTACAATTGTTGTGTATATATCATTGGTTTTGTTGTTTCATTTGTGTAACTATTTGTTTATTTAATTCCAATGTTCTCAACAAGAGGGAGAATAGGAATGCGGCTACTATTTGATGAAGTTCATGCATGACCTTGCTGTAAATAAACAAGCCGGCTTTCCAGAAAATGTAAGTATTTATTTTTTTGCTTACGATTATAGCGGGTTGGCTGAGATTGCAGTGGGTCTGTTGTTGTTGCAAATTATGAGACTTTTTTACGTTAACTCAAGTATAAAAACACCCGCACTAAATGAGATACTGAATAGCAATTATAACAGTTGTATTATTCTTATAGGACAAAATCTTTGAGTCAAACGACAGTAGAAGCCTTAGAATGAAACTCACAAACCTATGTCTCCTATGATATTGCTTAGCATGAGTTAATCAGCGTTGTGTATATATGTTGCGACCTGCTGTTGTAGCGGGTCGGCTGCTGTTGCAGCTAGGGATCTCAAATGGGTTGAACTAATATGTTATATGCATTTTGGATTAAATTGGCTAGCTACTTGTAATATACTTTGTTACTCTTTATTGTATTACATTTTGTTTGTTTTATTGCGAAAAAATGACTAATATCCATCTACACTTGTTTTATAGCTTTGGGACAATACACGCCATCTAAAGCTGTTGGAGATTAACCAAGTGGCTTTTGTGACTTTGAACGAGTTTTATAGGCTTGTAGTTGTTCCTTTAGATACAACGGCTCCTCAATAGTTTAGCTTTTATATTCTCGTGATGATGACGTTTAAACGATTGTAATGGATAACACTTTTGTCTAAATCAAATTGTTGCGTTGGTTGATGTTTTTATAAAATGTTAAGGTTGTTGAATATTGTTTCATTTGTTTGTGTATGCTGGAATGTATGGGTCTGCTGCGGAAGATATCGTAGTGTTTGGTTACAGGTTTTGGGAAAAAAAATTATTTTTGTTGTAGCAAATAAATTTTGATGCGGTTATTAAAAACCGTACCAAAAGAGAAAATAATATGGCAGGTTTTGGGCTTTGGTTGGTACGGTTAATAAGAGAAAACCGTATCAAAAAACGATTTTTTTGGTACGGTTGAAAACCGTATCAAAAAAAGAATTCTTTTTTGGTACGCTAGTATCTAGTACGGTTTTAAAACCGTATCAAATAACCTTTAAAACCGTACCAAATAAGATTTTTGTGTAGTAGTGTCTTACGAAGGGAACAAGGTTAATCCTTCTTGGTTAGATTGGATCTCAAAGCCAAAAAATTCAGTTGTATAATTTCTTGTTTTATGCTCCAGCTTCTTGCTATATGCTTTTTATTAATGACATATTTATTTTGTTAAAAAACAACGAACGTATTTTGGTCCTTTTTTATGTCTTTTTCACGATTCTGGTTTAGGAATATAGTTTGGTACAACTCCAGTTTTGTAGCTCACCCTTATACAAGACTTTTTCATTTCAATCTCTTTTTATCTTTCTTCACGGTTATTAGTAAAATTTTAACTGTTAACTGAATGTATAGAAACCTAATAAAATGTGTATACCAAACTACTGTTGTAGTGTAGAAATCCGTATTGCACACTAGCAATTCAAGTTGAAGTTAAATATTGTAGAATTGTATGGAATGGCAGACACTTTGGCCCAAACTTACAATTTAGGGCAGGATGAGACTTGTGTCAGAAATAGTATATCTAGTAGGGTATCGTCAAATATTGACATAGAAATTTTTTAGTTGAATGTCTTTCTTATTCATGATGACATCATTGCTTGTACAATCTTTGTTGTGCTATTACATGTAAGTAATGTAATGGTCTGATTAGATGTATAAAAGGGAAATTAAATTACAACGAACTGTTATGGATATATCCGAGGTTTGGCCATCAAGTCATTTAAACTGTACACTAGCAGGGCGGAATTAGGGTGGTTTTCGGGGAGTTCCCGTGAACCGCATTGATTTTTTACGCTTAGTGTAAATTATACTCGGTGGTAAAAGTGCTCGATACTAAGAAATGCACCATGTCTTAAATGTGGAAATGAAATGTAGCACCCAATTTCTCAACACAGGAGGGAGTGTTGAGAAATTTAATGTTACAATTAATTTTCACAATTATAATTTGTCCACACTACATGGTGGGGACATGTTAAGGTGGGGACACAGGCTGTGTGTAACAGCCTGATTAGCCAGCAGTTATTGTTATTAATCATTATCAGGCTCCACAAATAACTGTTGGCCAATCAAGCTGTGACACATATCCTGATGTCCCCACCTTAACATGTGCTCCTGGGGCACATGTTAAAAAAACCTTTTTTATAATGCAATTATAAATGTTGAAATCTTTTGTTTTACACACTTCTTATTGATGAAATGAACTTGGTAGGCTTTGTTTTACGTCTTCCACTGTAAACAACGTCGTCAAACTTAACAGTCCGTGTTTTACAATAAGTCTGACCAAGATCATGATAAAGCTCAAGGGAATTTTCAAACCGAGTAATTTATGCTTGATATAATTAACAAGTTACCTGTCACACGTACTTGACGTCAGGGGCGGAGCCATGTACTAGGTAGGGGGGGCCGTTGCCCCCGATAAACTGACGATTTTTTTTAGTGCAAAAATTGTATTTTTATGGTCTTATTTTTAGCTTGCCCCCATCTTAAAACTCAAATTGCCCCCGATAAGGCTGCTTAAATATCAAAATGCTATTGAAAAGCTACTAAAAGATGCTAAGAAATTGCTAAAAGCTGCTAAAAAACTGTTAAAAACTGCTAAAACGCTGCTAAAAAACTACGGTTTTTGAAGCTGTTTTTGAAGAAATTTTTTTTTGCCCCCCATATGCCAAGATCCTAGCTCCGCCAACGTCGTCCCACAAATTAAAACCCATCACCTTTCTCCTGATCAGGCAAGCCTTTTACCACGTTCACCATAAGAACTTATCACACATGTAACAATTTACGTGTCAAGAACGGATACAATGAATCATGGTAGAATGACCTTCGCCAGATCCATTATGTAATTAGTTGGCCACCTAAAAAAAACTTGTAACAATCAATGTTTTGACTCAATCCTTGGTCCATAATGATATTTCATCAAAAGTGCGTTATATTAAACAAAAAAGACGTTTATTATGACACTTTCGTTATTTTTTATCATTGTATGTTTGATTTTCCCACCAAATGATGCAAGCAGATGGAAAATCAAATTCTATGGCAGACAAAATGAGGATTCCGATCCCCACTAACATTGAAGAAGAAGAAGCAACGGAAGTAATTAGTGGAGGGTTTGATTAAAGTAACCGTGATTAAGAAATGACAGCTCGTTTAAGCAAACTCAACTCTCACATGACAGATCTCTCCCTTCGCATGATCATTATAATGCTTACTAATGTAATTATGTTGTAATTGTAATATTTTTCGTTTAACCAATGTTTTGAAAACCGGGTCTTTAATCGACCCGGTCGAGTCACCGGGTTACCGGTTGGACCGTCGGGTTAACCCGGTCTTTCAAAACAAAAAAAAATAAAAAATATTTGCAAAGATTAGAAAAAAGTATGTATATATATCATGAAATATTTCATATATTAAGCATAAAAACTATTTATTAACAAATATAACATTTAAAAATAAAACTACGTCGCAAATATATACAATAAACATACTTTATTTAGAAAAAAACGAAAAAACCGAAACCCGGTCGGGTCTCGTGAACCGGGTCACTCCAAACCCGACGGGTCTAACCGGGTTTCGAAAATATAAAACCCGGTTTAATATGACCCGTTTTTTCGACCGGAACCGGTTCAATCGGTTGACTCAGCCGGGTCGAACCGGGTTTCAAAACACTGCGTTTAACATACTTTTAAAAATTTAATCATGTATATATTGAGGAGAGTTATACTGGACACCGTTCATTCTTTGGATAAAAGGGGACTGATCCAAGCCTTCCATCTAAAACCCATTTTAGACTGAAGGTTAAAACTCACCTATTATTAAACAAAAAAAAAGTAACATTAAATAAAAAAAATGCGTTGAGGGGTATTGTGGTCATTTCACGTCTCACAGGAACCAACCACAATAAAACCTCAATCTACGACACACCCCCGTCTTTTTATAGATCTATCCTCTCTCTCTCTCACCTAAACACACACTAAAGAACACATACAAGACACAAATAACAGATCTGAAACTATCAAACACGAAATCTATCGACGATCATCATTCTTCCGAAATTGGATTATCTCGGCTTTTAGTTCATTAACATCAGGTAAAGTTCATCCGATCTGTTTTTATTTATCTTTTTTAGCTTATTTGATGTGAATAAGCTTATAATTCAGCTTATCATTTTTAGCTTATTTGATGTGAATTTATCTACAAATTTAGTTTTGATGTGAATAAGATGATCGCTTTTTTTTAGCTTATGAATTTATCATTTTTTAGCTTATTGGATGTGATTAAGCATATGAATTTATCATCATCTGAATTTATATAAATTCAGCTTATTTGACCATTATGTGAATTTACCAGTGTTGAATGATAAGCAGACTTATATAGGTGATTGATGTAAATAAGCTTATGAATACATCAACTGAATTTATTAATGCTGAATTATACCTAACTTATCAGCTTATTTTTATGATTATCAGGTTAAATGGTTAAATCTACGCTGAACAGATATAGTAGGACTGTGAGTGAAAAAATCATATATGAAAAATTTGCCTGAAAAAACTATAAAAACTTATGTAACAAATCATATATGATAATAAGCTAGTTTTTTAAGCAATTATCTATAACAAATATATAATGTGCTTGAAAATAAATTACAAGTAGTATATGTGATCTCTGAAGAGTTACTAAAAAGTAAATTTTTTGTGTTATATTAACATATATGATAATCTGCTTGAAAGTCAACTTCTTTTTAACACTAATAGATATATCATATAGTATAATAAAGTGATTTTGAAATTAAAATACAAGCAAAGTCTGTCATCGTCCTGGGAGTAATTAAAAGTTAGCTGTGGGTAGAATATGAGTGAATGATAATCTGCTTGAAAGTTAACTCTTTACCATTATCATATATCAGAATGATTATTGTGCTTGAAAATTGAATCAAATCTTCTTATTGTGTAGAGATAGGATGTATTTGTTTTTCAAGCATCTTGAACAACAAGCATCCAAAGGCCTAAGAAGAGTCAATGAGAAGCTTCATGATTATCATTTCACGTTCAAAATGGTATACCTTTAGTTTTTTTTTCTTGTAATCTCCGTATGGAGTTTTGACGTCTACGACGATTTTGCAAACCATTGAAACTAGTACAATGAGTTTTCTAAAATGGTTTAAATTTTTTGTACTATGTCCCATGATGGTTTTTATGATGAAATGAAAAATGGCTAAACATTTCCCGGATGGATTTCCGGATATGTGTCTATTTGTATAAGTTTTATTGCACACATTCATAATCACTTGTAAATAAAAGCATTAGAACAAAAAACATGTTTATTATTGGTTATAAATATCAAGTATGATGATTAGAGAAATTAGTGATGGTCATATTAAATCATAGAATTTTTGAAAGAAAATCACAAATGAAAGTTTGCTATCTAACTGTAAATACAAATATTGTTGATAAAAATAATGCCTAAAAACATTATTAATATTTTTCACATCTTTACGTTTTGATAATCACAAAATATAAAAACGTTAAATGTAAAATTAAACGTAAACAAGTAATTAGTAGTTGACATATTTCATTTCGAAAATTATATCACTTAAAGATAAGAAATAAAGTAAATGCTATAAGCAGTTTATGATCAAAGGAAATTTTAATTCAACCTCCCACTTTTTATAAAAATGTTGAAAAAATTTTATAAAACATTAAAAAATATTTCTACAATTTAAAAGAAATATATTATCAAAATAATATTTTGAAATTCAAATTTTCGGACCTAAAACGGCTAGAAAAGTTCCAAAAAATCCCCCCTACACAAAAGACAAACTGGGGAGCCCCTAGTCTAGGGCGGCCCCCTTAAATACACGGGCAACCCCCTTATCTTTAAGGGGACCGCCCACCTATTTAAAGGACCGGCCCATAGGTATACGCTCATACAGAATGTCTATAAATAAATACTGGAGTATTCCCCACTATTTTTTCACCTTTTGCACTCATTCTTTCTGATCAAAAACAGCCCACACATCTCATTAAAATCGTTTGATCATTTAATCATAAAGCTTTGTTTCAAAGTGATCCAAGCTTAAATCCTCAAGTGCAAGAGAAGAATACTTCCTACCATCAAGTGAAGAAGTATTATACCATTGTGTGTTGTTGCAATCTTATTGAATCCATATCATAACTTGTAAATTATTTGTAAATCTTGTAAAGTTGTATAGTTGTTAGATCTTGGTAATTGTTGTAAGTATAGTTGGATCTTAGTGATCTTTCCTAGTAGTGTTAGTTATGTTATTATAGGGTGGGCTTGGTGAAGTTAGTGGTGTGAAGAAAACTAAGGTGTGAGAAGTTGTATAGTCGTGATCAAAGTCGTGAAGAAAAAAGTTGTGTAGTGAAGTTGCTGAAGTTGTGTAGATTGGTTCTAACTAAGATTAGAACTCGAACATCTATAAAACTTAGTTGTCGGAAATCAAGATAAGCGAAAGTGTGTATGGTTTTCTCTGCATGAAGGGAGCTTGTTGACATAGTAAGAAAACTTCTCGAGTTAGGTGCTCGAGGTGTGAGCAGGGCGAAGAGTGCTTCATTGCCGAACCACTATAAATCAATCGCGTTGTGTTTGATTGTTTTACGCTTATCTCTTGTCTTACATATTATTTTATATATTATCTATTAATTGTTTAGATAAGTATATTGTTCATATTGCGCAAGCATTGAATTCATATAAAGTCGAATCTAAGTTTTAATAAACAAACATAAACATTAAATTAAAAAGCGGTAAACTATTCAACCCCCTTCTAGGTTTTCACAATTGGTATCAAGAGCTACGTCAAACTGGATTTTTAAAAATAAATTGTATTTTAAACTTTGAATCGATTATGGAATCGGATAAAATATTTAGAAGGGCAATTTATGCTAAAGACCACCTCTATTTAAAAGTGTTGGATTCTATTTATTGGGAAAATAGATTCGAAACTTAGGTGAAGTCAAAGATTAGATCAATTAGCATGTTATTAAGATAGTGAGTTTCCTCCTATTCAAAATAATCCCAAAACTAAAAAGGATGAAGTTGTACCTTTTCATAAACAAAACGATGATCTTAAAAAGAAACTTGCAAAAAATAATGAAGCTAAAATGGTAATTTATAATGCTTTGCCACTTAAAGAATACGAAAGAATTTTATGTGTTAAACCGCAAAAGAAATTTGGGATACTTTATTAATCACTCATCAATGTAATAATCAAGTCAAAGCTAACAAAATAGTTCTCTTGTTAACTATTATGAAAACAATTTTATGATTCCGGGTAAGAGGAGGTCAATATATAATGCATTGTTAAATGTTAACCACTATTATTAATAGTCTATAAAGAACTTGAGGAAGGGTTTTCTAGCAAGAATTGTGTAGAAAATTTTAGGGAATACATCCAAAATGGTGCGCGAAAGTCAACGGCGATTGAAGAATCAAGAATCTAACATACCTTACCTCTTGCTAACTGATTGGAAATTGAAAGGTTTATGAAGACTGTAATAAGAAAGATTTCGCTCCCCCTTCAAACGCTAAAGGCAAGAAAGAACAAGAAGATCTCTTGCTTAAAGGTGAAAAAGGAAGTAATTGATGAGATAGCTCAAGCTCGGTAGTGAAGTCGAAGGAGTATGTATGGCCGTAAAGGAATTCAAGAAATTCTTCAAGAGACGAGGAAGATTTGTAAGACAACCACGAGGCGATAGAAAAACATTCCAAAAAAGTAGAAATGATGGTTATGGTAAAAGTGAAAGAAAATGTTTTAGATGTGGTGATCCAAATCACCTCATTGGAGAATGTTTAAAGCCGCCAAAGAACAACGATCAAAGAGCATTTATTGGAGGAGGAGCGACAATGAGAAGTGAAGTGGAAACGGACTAAAGATGAAACTTGTCTTGTAGCTCAAGCGCCCGATGAAATATGCTTAGGAATAAACTTGGAACCCGATGAGTGGATTAAAGATAGTGGATGCTTAAAACACATGACCGGTAATCGAAAGTTGTTTTCTTCATACAAAGCGTACAACGGAGGAAACGTAATTTTTGGGAGCAACTTGCGCGGTAAAATCATAGGCAAAGGTACGATTTCTCAAGACTCCCTAATAATTGAAAATGTTGAGCACGTAGATAACTTAACATATAACTTGCTTAGTGTAGGTCAAATATGTGATAATAAATGCAAAGTAATATTTACCGAACACGATAGCGAAATAATCAAAGACGAAAAGGTTATAGGTAAAGGAATTAAGAAAGGAGGAATATATGTAATGAAACTAGGAAATAAACCGAAAGACAAAATATGCCTTGCAACATTAGACGAAAACTCCACACTATGGCATAGGAGATTAGGTCACGCTAATATGCAACTAATTCAATCATTAGCATCTAAAGAATTAGTTAGAAATCTACCCAAACTTAAATACGACCGATATTTTTGTGATGCTTGCAAAATTAGAAAGCAAGCTCATGCAAGTCACAAGGCTAAAAATATAGTTTCAACAACTAAATGCCTAGAACTACTTCATATGGATTTGTTTGGCCCATCCGCCATACGAAGCTATGGAGGGAATCGTTATACCTTAGTAATCGTAGATGACTATTCTCGCTTCACATGGACTAGATTTTTAGCGAATAAAACCGAAGCCTTCGAAATATTTAGCAAAATGATCCAAAACAAATTAGGATGTTCCATTGTATCAATTAGAACGGATCATGGTCGGGAATTTGATAATGAAGTACAATTCAGAAACTATTGTGATTTAAATAGGATATCTTATAATTTTTCCGCTCCTCGTACTCCACAATCTAATGGGGTAGTAGAAAGAAAAAATCGCACTTTACAAGAAATGAGTAGAACCATGTTAAATGAACAATCCATTCCTCAAACATTTTGGTGTAATGCGGTCCATAATAACCTATATAATTAATAGAGTTTCCATTAGACGTATTTTAGGAAAAACTCCATACGAGTTGTTAAGAGGTAGGAAACCAAACCTTAACTATTTTAGAGTATTCGGAAGTAAATGCTTTATTCTTAATACAAAAGATTACCTCACCAAGTTCGACCCAAAGTCGTACGAAGGTGTTTTCCTAGGATATTCGCAAAATAGTAAAGCTTACATAATACTTAACAAACAAATAATGAAAGTTGAAGAGTCGTTGAATGTAACTTTCGATGTAATCCTCCCCGCCTAAAAAATCACCATTGGAAGGATGTGTGTTGTCGAAGAAGAAGCTATTGAGGTTAGTAAAACAAAACCCATAGGAAATGATCTTGAAGACATTTCATTAGAAAATAATCAAATTGTAAATATAAACAATCTAAAACTCATCCCCTAGAAAACGTTATTGGTAATCTAAATCAAAGAAGACAAAAGCAATTTCTTTTGCTTCATTTCAATAATAGAACCTAAAAATATAAATGAGGCATTAAAAGATGAAAATTGGGTAATGGCCATGCAAGAGGAACTAAACCAATTTAAAACAAATGATGTTTGAGAACTAGTCCCAAATCCCATGGATATGACCATTATAGGAACAAAATGGGTATATAAAAATAAACTCGATGAAAATGGCGTCGTAACTAGAAACAAAGCTAGGTTAGTCGCCCAAGGTTATAATCAACAAGAAGGAATTGATTATGACGAAACATATGCACCCGTAGCTAGACTAGAGTCCATAAGAATACTTTTAGCTTATGCTTGCACACTAGACTTTAAGTTATACCAAATGGATGTGAAGAGTGCATTCCTTAACGGTTTTATCAATGAGGAGGTTTACGTGGCACAACCTCCGGGATTCATTGACTTCGCAAAACCTAATTATGTTTATAGACTTAAGAAAGCTCTTTATGGTCTAAAACAAGCCCCAAAAGCTTGGTACGATCGATTAAAAGCCTTTCTTATTAAACATGATTACTCCATGGGAATGGTAGATAACACACTCTTCACTAAAAAGAAAGACTCCAACCTCATTATTGTCCAAATATATGTTGATGACATTATATTCAGATCAACTTGTCAAGAAATGTGTGATGACTTTGCCAAGATCATGCATGATGAGTTTGAAATGAGTATGATGGGGGAACTAAATTTTTTCTTAGGATTACAAATAAAACAATTAGATGATGGAATATTTTTTAATCAATCAAAATATATTAAGGAAATGCTTAAGAAATTTAGACTAGAAGACTCTAAGCCAATGAAAACCCCTATGTCTACGGAAACCAAACTCACGAGAGACGAAGAAGGTGAGTCCGTAGATAATACCAAATATAGAGGCATGATAGGTAGTTTATTATACTTAACGGCAAGTAGACCCGATATCATGTTTAGTGTTTGCCTTTGTGCACGCTTTTAAGAGGATCCCAAAACCTCTCACCTAGAAGCGGTTAAACGTATCTTCCGATACATTAAAGGCACTACGCATTTAGGATTATGGTATCCTAAGGGATCCGGCATAGAAACAATAGTGTATGCGGATTCGGATCATGCGAGAGATTACGTAGATCGCAAGAGCACTAGTGGTGTTTGCACGTTTATGGGATGTTGCCTAACATCTTGGTTTTTGAAGAAGCAAACCGCTCTTGCCATCTCCACAACCGAAGCGGAATATGTAAGCGCCGGAAAGGCATGTCAACAAGCCCTATGGATGAAACAAGCTCTCATAGACTATGGCGTTAGGTTAGATGACATTCCAATAATGTGTGATAACAAAGGGGCTATGAATTAATAAGAATCTCGTTCAACATCACGAACAAATCAAATTGAGATTCGACATCATTCCTTCGCGATAATATTCAAAAAGGGAATATCTCTATAGAAAAGGTCTCATCGGAAGACAACATAGCCGATATTCTAACTAAACCACTTAAACGTGAGCCATTTAACTACTTACGTCTAGGTCTAGGAATGATGGAACAAATTGATTAAGTTTTCGGCATAATAAAGAAATGATAATCATCAAAGAACTGTTTGTCAAAAATCTGAGAAAAATTTTCTCAACAGGTGGCGGCCCCCTTAATTCATAAAGGGCGGCCCCTTAATTTTAAGGGGACCGACCAGACTTTAAGGGGACCACCCACCTGACTGACTAAAATATTTTTTCTCTCTCTCTCTGTGTCTAGGTTTCTATTTTACACAAAAACACAAGATTAGGAAAAGTCTATAAGCAAACTTTTACAAATTCTTCTATCTAAATGCATATCTCATTATACATATATACAATAGTCCCAATCTATTATTTTCTAAAAAGTCTTTCTCACAACTAGGAGCACATGAAAATTAATTTTCATATATTGTTGAGATATGCTAAAAATATTTTTCACATATGCATAATGTTCTCTTACTTGTTGTCAAAAGTATATAATCTAATATATATTTTTGACAATCTTGGTTGAGCAAAATTAAATCAAGGAGCATTTGGATTATTTCTTAGGTTTTACATGTCTTAGTGTCGAAATAATCGCTACTCCACATTTGTCGCACTTAGGCACACACTAGTATTTGCACAAAAGTTTGGTTCGTTTTTAACTTAACCCTCTTGTCAAGAAAATTCTTTGTGCATTATATCTAGTTACTATGTTATATGCTCTTCACTCTTTTTGGTCTTCAATTCTATATTGATTATATGCCAAATTTTGTGAAATAGTTTTATCTTACAACTTGTCATATATATGTATTGTTGAATGCTTAATTGCTATGTGCTAAAAAATCTTAATTGCCATAAAAGGATGGACTTGCTGCAAATTAACCACCAAAACAGAAACCCTCACACAAAATTTTGAGAAAAATCGATTTTTGGGAAATCTGGGAAATAGCAGTAGGCGGCCCCTTCTAATTCATAATGGGCGGTCCACATATTTCCTTAAGGGGACCGACACCTAATTAAGGGGACCGGCCTAGACAGTCAGGGTAAAACAGTATTTTCATCTTTTTGTATTCATAATACCTCTAGACTTAGCTAAGGTTATCTAAATTCACAAACATTTATTGGATTTGATCCTCTAAATGTTCATTATTCCTAATTTGAACCTTTCCTCTACTATAATACATTCTCAACCTTCTTCATCACTATCATCCTACCAGTGACATCTCCTAACAAACCCACATCAAACTATCAAGGGTAGCCAAAATGAGTGTGAAACCCATTTGGAGGAAGAAACTAAACCCTTGTAACACATCCAATGAGCTCAATGTAAATTCACCTACACCAATGCCAAAACCACTCACTCCTCATCATGAACCATCTCAAGAAAACAACTCACCCCCAATCATAACATTACAAAATCCTTACTATTAAGGGACAATCCAACATTCACCACTAACGTGGTCTACCATCCTCTATTTCCCATCTCACCCATCAATTCACATGTTACTCACACTCAAGCTCCACCTCAAAGTGACAACCAAACTCAACACACACCACCTCTATCTCCAAGTAGAGAAAGCCTAGTTGATGACATTAATTAACTACAAGACCTATCAAACCTCTTAGCCATGCATCTCTCTCAACAACAAAACAACATTCCCTCATCACCTTACTCTCCAAACCTACCACACACCCTTAACATTAACCAAGTTGAAACCCATGTTGGGTATTGCCCTTGTTGCATCTTCACCCAAAAACAATTCCTTGCTTTAAGTGAGGATATCAATTGGATTGAATTCCTCCTCACTCGACCACATCCACCACCTAGAGTTCAAAGAGATTACCCTTCCACAACCGCCTTGCTCCTAAAACTCCTCCATCATCAACCAACCTAATCTGCGTAAGAATGCCTACAAATAATCGTCAAACCCTTTTGTGTCGCAAGCAAGTCAAAAATCCTTCTATGGCTATTTAGGATTTTTGGTTTTTTTTATGTATTAATATGCTTCTAAAGCATATTTGTTTTTCTTTTTATGTATGCTTGTGTGCAGTTCACACACATTGTTCTATTTTGATGTTTGCTTCTAAAGCATATCTTTTGCTTTGATGTTTGCTTGCACTTGTCATATTTTCCCTTCCTTCTTGCTACATGTTAGAAATATTTGTATTGTTCTAACTTGTTTTTGTAGCCAAAAAACCATAGCTCGATTCCTTGGTGCCCTCGAACGAGGGGCAGCACACATCAAGGGGGAGCATTTATTCCGTCGATTTTACTAGCAATTCTCGACAATGCCTTTATGATTCTACAAAAAGAGGAAGAAATCACATAAAACTCACTAAATACTTGTTTAAAAATAATTTTACATTTAATGAGTTTAAATTTTGTAATCATCAAAAAGGGGGAGATTGTTGATAGAAATAATGCCTAAAAACATTATTAATATTTTTCACATCTTTACGTTTTGATAATCACAAAATATAAAAACGTTCAATGTAAATTAAAGTAAAAAGTAATTAGTAGTAAATTTTCATTTCGAAAATTATATCACTTAAAGGTATGAATAAATAAATGCTTAATGCATTTTATGATCAAAAGAAATTTTTATTCAACCTCACACTTTTATAAAATGTTGTAAACATTTTTATAAACATTACAAAACATTTTCTACAATTAAAAGAAATATTTTATTCAAAATAAACATTTTGAAATTCAAATTTTCGGACCTAAAACGGCTAAAAAGTTCCAGAAAATTCCCCCTACACAAAAGGACAAACTGGGGAGCGCCTAGTCTAGGGCGGCCCCCTTAAATACACGGGCGGCCCCCTTAAATACACGGGCGGCCCCCTTATCTTTAAGGGGACCGCCCACCTATTTAAGGGGACCGCCCATAGGTAGACGCTCCTCCAGAATGTCCTATAAATACTAGACTATTCCCCACTATTTTCTCACCTTTTGCACTCATTCTTTCTGATAAAAAACAACCCACACATCTCATTAAAATCCTTTGATCATTTAATCATAAAGCTTTGTTTCCAAGTGATCCAAGCTTAAATCCTCAAGTGCAAGAGAAGAATACTTCCTACCATCAAGTGAAGAAGTATTACACCTTTGTGTGTTGTTGCAATCTTATTGCATCCATATCATAACTTGTAAATCATTTGTAAATCTTGTAAAGTTGTGTAGTAGATAGATCTTGGTGATTGTTGTAAGTATAGTTGAATCTTAGTGATCTTTCCTAGTAGTGGTTAGTTATGTGTAATCTATTGCTAGAGGCTTGGTGAAGTAGTGGTGTGAAGAAAACTAAGGTGTGAAGAAGTTGTGTAGTCGTGATCAAGTCGTGAAGCAAAGTTGTGTAGTGAAGTTGTGAAGTTATGGTAGATTGGTTCTAGCTAAGATTAGAACTCGACATCTAGCTTAGTGTCGAAAATCAAGATAAGCGAAAGTTGTGTAAGGTTTTCTCCGCCATAAGGGAGCTTGTTGACATAGTGAAGAAAACTCTCGAGTTAGGTGCTCGAGGAGTGGAGTAGGGCGAAGAGGTGCTTCATTGCCGAACCACTATAAATCCTCGCGTTGTGGTTTGATTGTTCTTACTCTTATCTCTTGTCTTACATTATTTTCTCATACTATCCTATTAATTGTTTAGATAAGTATATTGTTCATATTGTGCAAGTGTTGAATTCACATAAATTCGAATCTAGAATTTTTACAAACACTTTAAAACCTTAAATTAAAAAGCGGTAAACTATTTAACCCCCCCCCCTTCTAGTTTTCCACAAATATCACATCAGATATATAATAGATTCACATTCATGTTAGATCCAAATCAACCAGAATCAAGTAAAATAAAATTTCTAACACTTGTCCATATAATAATCAAACATTAAACATATTACTTTTAGATATCACATATGATAATTGTAATGAAAACAAAAATAATGTAAAATCATATATGATTTCCTAGCATATCACATGTGAAAAAAAAGAAACAATTTGATGGATTTATCATTGAATCAACAAAGTCTTCTTATTCTTGAAACAAACCTTCTTCTTCTTAAACCAAGTATTCTTTGTCTTGAACTAAATCTTCTTTTTCTTAAATAAATTCTTCTTGAATCACAACTTCTTGTTGAACCACAACTTGTTCTTGATCTTCAAACCTTAGCTCCTCTTGTTGTGATTAAAACTTCCACATAATGAACATGCATTCATGTTCTTCAAAACGTTTTTCAATCGATTTTTCCTTTTCTCCTTTAATGCGTAACTTTTGACGTCCTTTGGGTGTTCCAACAGATGGGTTGTTGATGACATCAAATAACGTCTATTTTATAGCATCATTTATCCCATGTTATTAACCCGTTTTGTATAGTTATTGCAAAGAATTGTTACTTAATCGTTTATATTTGAGAAATAGCAGTAATTGTAACACCCCCAAAATGGGTCGCAGCGGAATATGGGTTGGGGAATGTTACTTCATAGATCAATAGCACAAGATAAAGCCTTTGCCATTGGAAATATGATTTAAATAGTCAGAAGAAAGAAATTAAAATTTAAGTGAATTTTTCTTGATGGCGGTTTGCTAGCTTCTTGATAGCGGTTTTGATAAAAATTGCTTGATTACGGTTTGCTTAGTCTGTTTGATAGCGGTTTTGCTCATTCATGCTGATAGCGGTTTGATGTTAATAAATATATAATATTTTGAGCAGGCAACCGCTACGAGGTATACGGTTTGATGAAGATTTTTATTATTATTAAAATACTCCAAACTGTTTTATTTTGAAATTTTCTTAACTAACTGGAAGCGGTTTGAATATATTTATTAAAATAATGCTAGCAGTTTGGTCTGGCGGTTGAGTTAATACAAATAAAGTTTCGATAGCGTTTGGTCATAATAGCGGTTTGATTAAAAGGAATAAAATATTCGTAGTTTTGGTCATAGAAGCTATTTGACTAAAATGAATATAAATTCATAAATCTGTTTGGTCCAGTAGCGTTTGATTATAAAGCATATAATATTCGTTAGCTGTTTGGTCATAGCGATTTGAGTAAATGGGAATTTTCATGGCTGATTGACTTAATTATTCTCATGAGCGTTTGTTCAAATCACAGTCATAGCGGTTAGCTAATTACACCCTCGCAGCGGTTTGGTAATCATGAGGGTATCAGTTCGGGGAAACTAGAATTCAATTTTTGGCGCAGTAGTCCCAATACCCACTCAAGGACCATCCTAAAGCACAATTACCTCGTTTAACCCCACCCGGGACTTGTAACGTTGTAGTGTTCATCGATATCCTTGACCAACTTTAACTTAATCTCATCACCATAATCATCAAGACATGTCAATGTTCTCAATCTAACATTAAAATATATGGTCATATGTCTGACTGTCTTTGGTTATATCCTTGTGAAGACAAAAAATGGCTGATGAGAATGTTCCTGCTCTTGCTCCCACAAGATCTGATGATCAGATACTTCCATTTGCTGCATAGGTGCCCATTGAAAAGAGCAACTTTGTTTTGGATCTTCAAAAGAAGAAAAAGAATCCAATCTTTCATATCTCTGTGGATATTCTACAAAACACAAACTTCTTCAGGGCATTCACTGCCTCAGCCTCGGTTCTAGCTATCTACATTCAATAATTTTGGAACACCCTTACATATGAGGCAAAGACTGGAGCTTACAGTTTTTAGCTAGATGAAACCCGATTCATATTGGATGCTAATCTTTTGAGGGAAGCTTTAGAGATAACACCCATTGATCAAGCTCACCAGTTTATGTCACCTTCATTGAGTGATGCTATTAAGGACTTTGTCAATGAGCTGGAATATACAGAGGTAATTCACTTTGTGTCAAGAATGGAGGTGAATAACTTGTATCATGCCTGGAGAGCAATATTGTCTATGATCAACCAATGTCTCACAGGCAAGACTTCTGGGTATGATAGGCACAGATACCCTGTTCTTTTTAGATGCTTTAGGGCATAATAACAAGTACAAATGTTGACTATGCTAAACTTATGTAGGAAGAACTTGTATAAGCTATTCAGACCTTTCTCATTGATAAGGCCAATCTGGGCAGTCCTACTAAAAAGGACAGGAAAGACAAGCCTCACGTTATTCCTTATTGTCGGTTTACGAAGCTGATTATCTGTCATTTAGGAAGAAAACATAATATTCACCAAAGATCAACATCTCCGTTTCATCTTGCTGAAGAAGATCTCACACTTGGTAATCTTAAATTCATTCCCAAAGGCGAAGAAGACGAAGTCTTTTGAATGCCAATTCCCAACGAGTTGATCTCGAACAATAACAGGAATGCACCGTACTACAATGTTTACTTGGAAATGGTTGCAAAGCATGATCGAAAAATTGCAGCTGAAAAGGGAGAAAAGAAGAAACCTGCAACTGCCAAGCAACTCAAGCAAAAGTCTGCTAAAGAGAAGTCGAGCAAACCAGCACCTGCACCGAAACCTAAGGTAACCAAGGAAAAACCCTGAAAGCCTTCAACTTCTAATCCACCCAAGCCGAAGCCTGTTAAAGAAAATTTAACCAAGCCTACTCTCATACAAAAGGCCGACAAGGGTAAAGTTACGAAAGTTCAAAACGTGAAGAGTTCTTTCCAATAGGACCTTTTGCACAACCACAGGATGACACATCTATAAATATAATTTGTGACTCTCCGTCTCCTATGGATGCTGAAATAGGTGCTGATACTGACAAGACAAATAGTGGAGGTGATACTAAGATACTGCAGATTGGGGAAGAACAAGGTGACGATGTGGCTAACGTGGTGAATCTAGATGAAAAGACTGGTGAGATTGATGAAGGCCAGGCTAGACCAGACCCTGGTAAAACACCCAAGCCTCGACCCCTACTTGGTGATGATAAGATGGATGAAGACCAGGCTGGACCAAACCCTAGGGAAAGCTGTGTGGCTCTTGCTGGACCAAACCATGAGCCCACGCATGAAGAATTCATGGCTAATGTGTACCCTAATGTTCATGAAAGCTTAAAGTTTCCAGCTAATGAACATGTCATCTCAGAGGAACCACTAAGTTTATCCAGGACTCTCTCTTTAATGAAGAATCTGGATTATGCGTATACTATTGGGGATCAGTTCTTAAATGACAAATCAACTGAAGATGAACCGGGTAAACTCAATATGGATTAAGAAGTGGTCTTTATAGTCATAGTTTCAATTCATCAACCGTCTTCCTCGGTTCCACCTCTATCAACACCGATTATTGGTCTCTCTCCTCCTAAGCATGTATCTTCTACCACTCAAGCACCAGTCTTTACAGCAACAACAACGACTACAACAACAACCCTTCCACCTCCCCCACAATAACAAAGCACAACAGAATCAGAATTAGCTGTGCGTGTCGCAGCACTTGAACAGAAATTCTTTGGTTTGGAATAAAATATCAAGACTCTTGATAATACGACTCTGAATCTTGGATCCATGGTCTTCACCTTGGAGCTTCAGGATCTGCCTCATAAGATCGATGAAACTGTCCGTGAAGCTGTGAAAGAGGCTGTACACCTGGATCTTCAAGCTCCACTATGAGATCGCTTCAAAGAACTGCCCGAAGCTAATATGAAAGAAATTCTTCACCAACGAATGTTTGAGAGTGGTGCCTACAAATCACTTCCTGAACATGTTGCTCTCTATGAAGCTCTTGAGGCATCTATAGAACGGGCAAACAGAGATGAATTCCTTGCTAAAAAGGACAAGTCACGCAATCGATGTCGTAACAATCAAGACCCTCCTCCTCCACCACTAGATTCAGACCTAAGTAAGAAGAAAAGACATGACTCTGACCCTTCAGGCTCATCACAGCCTCTAACTTCTCAGTCATCAGCCTGGAAGACGTATGACACTAAAGAAGCTCCTTCAAGCTCCTTTAAGAAACAGTCTGGTCCTTATCCCGAACAACTTGTCAAAGACATGCCTATGCCAGATACTGCACACATATCTGATTCAAAGGACACTGATTCCGCCCATCTTCCAAAGATCAAGCTGGGGCCAGAGTGGTTGAAGCCTATTTTAGAGGAAGACAGACCAGCAACTCCTGAACCAGACTGGGTCATTCTTCCAAATGAGTTACCTGAACCTGAGAACAATTGGGCAAATGCACTCGCCAATTCCTTTAAAGATCCTGGGGAAAACACGTTACTTCGAAAGACTGGTGATATGGGATCATTTATCACATGGTTCTGCAAAAGGATTGGGAAGAAGAAGCTCAGTAAGTCTGATTTGGAAGTCCCAACATTCAAGGTAGTCAAAGCCTTTCCCGAGAACATCATTTCCTTGTAGTTCCAGATGGAAGAGTGTCACCGAATGCTTACGGATCAAGTTGATTTGGTTAATCTTAAAGGTCATCGGTTGGTGCCTAATGTGAACAAATCGTTGCCCCTAAGAGGACCACCAGGTCAGGTAACTATTCAATCATAATACTTCTTCAATAAGGATCTAGAGTATCTTGTGTTAGGTGAAAAAGGCAGAAGATCTGCTTTATCCATATCCAAGCTGAAAGCGGCTCAGTATCTAAACTTTGGACTTGAAGAACTAGTTTTGTCCCTCTGGATTGAGAGTGAATGTGAGTATGATATCAGTGTTGCGTACTGTATCTCTCACTGGTGGTTCAAGCGAAATGAATTCTACATCACAAGACATAGTGCACCCTCTGATCGCAGTCAAGTCAGATCCCACATGCGAATTCTCAGTGTAATCAGTCTTAAGACTTTTGAAAGACACGGGTTTTATATTTATACTCTACTTAAAAGACAATGTTCTTCGCAAAGTTGACTACAAGGAATACAAGATCTCGGAAGCTGACTACAAAAATCTGCATCTGAATGATTTTGAAGATCTGTACCTGCTTCATCTTCAAGGTCAGCTCAATCATTTATCTAGGGACGACAAAGTTCATCTCTTCAACGTAGTTAACCTGTGGATAAGGAACATCGTCATCAGAAAACATATGGAAGATCTGCAGCTTGGGATTGAAAGTTATTAGACGAAACTCAATCTCACTCAACCAGATTGGGATGCATCTAACTTTCTATTCAAAGAAGACTACACCATAGTCAGCAAGCCCAGGGCGGTAATATACAGAGACAGAAATTATCAGAAGATGATGATGCGAGAGACTGAGGTGCACAAGTTCAATGATGGCACATTGAATAGGATTCTGGACAAGCTGGATCACATGGTTAAAGACTTTAAGCTGTACGAGTACAATCCGGGCATGGAAACACGAATTTAGTCTGTGGAAGATAGAAGGATGAGTAAGGATTTTATAGAGGTAATCGAGAGAAGACTCAAGATTCGGAGAATATTCAGGAGTCTCGAAAGCTTTGTTGGTGGAAGACTAAGAGATGTTGACTACAGACTTATTCAGAGAACTGAATGATTTCATCATTCTGATACTCGGGTCAATATCATCTTATGTTTGTATAATATATCTTCTACATTATTATAAGTATGTAGTGTATAGTTAAATGTTCAGTGACAAGTATAAAGTTTTTCAAGATTTTTCTCGTTAAACTCAAAATCATTCAAAAATTTTATACTTATCACTCACACGTACCCTCATTGATTCAGGGAAGTATTACTTTGTATCCCCATTCGGCTTGTGAATAATCAGCACATTTTTCTCCCAGTTTTTCCAACATATTTGAATCCATTGGTATCCAAAATATCATCGGGTTTGAAATTTTTGATAAGGGGAGAAAATGTGATTTAAATATGAAAACTAATTAAAAATGTTATTTTGTGGACTTATGGATATACTCCATCCTCCTAGTGCTAAACATTTTCGTTTAATCGATGCACATGTTGAGGGGGAGCATTTCTGAAAATTCAAAAACAATGCAGGTACTAAAAGCTTTGATAGTTATATCACAAGTACCTGATTGAATTTTTCAATTGGTTTTTATGGCAAGCTAAACTGTACCAAAAAGACCGACCATGTATTTAATTTTATCAGAGTTATAAGCTTGTTAAGGTTAGGTATTAGTTCCTATGATCTAGCCAGAACCGGAGGGATCTACCCAGGGACAATCCACTAGTTAGTGTAGAAGTCCTTAGGTATGACATAAAAAAGGAGCAAAAATGATAATAAGGGAATAGTGCCGACTGAGATGGAGCTAGTACAGGAACAAACCCAACAAGGTTCTAGTCATGAAGTCTCAGTAGGCGCTGAAGGGATTGAAGAATGAAAAAGAATTGTAAGGATAAAGGGTGTAAAGAAAGAAGCCCTCCATACACTTAGGCAGAAGCCATGTCAATGCATCTACTATCAGAATCACTATGATGATTGTTGACATTGAAGACTAACATCATGGACCTAGTGATGTAATGCACAACCCTCCTTAGCTACTCAGAATCTCTTAAAAGATTTTTGTTTCATTTCTCACAGAGATTAAACACGTTATCTATTAACTTTCACACTCCGAGTTAGTTGATATTGACAAGGAGGCAGTCCGCTCCAACCTCCGATCAAAAAAACCAAAACGTACAATTAAGTATAGAGCCAAGAGATCATCAATTAATCTTATTAGGACACTATTCCATTTTACTTGTTCTTCACACAATGTGAAAACAAGGATTATCATAAGAGTCCTACTCATTATCCTTGTGGTATTGCCAGAACATCCGAGTGATACCTATGTATAACAGTGAAAATGGAAATCCTGCTAGAGCCAACATCAAACAAGCTCTTGGTAGGTGACTTGTGAGATCCGAAATGGATCAAACTTGTGACAACTAGAAAGAAACGATGGTGCGATTCTAAATGAATCAAACTTGTTCCAGTATTCGAATTGACGGTTGCTGATTTTGACAAACGCTTAAAACTCTCGATGTGTTGCAAAAACATATTTTTAAGTGGCACTTCGATTGATTTTCTAAATCAATTTTCTCTTTATTGCTAATTATTTTATTACATGTTCATATAAAGATGGAGATGGAGGTACCCTGTAGCAGCAGTGTCAAGATCATAACCGCTTGCTCATATTTCACCAACACATTCAAAGAAATCATGAAAGCTCAAGCATATGTTTCTAAGCTTCCGCAACTCTGATATTACACGTCCCTCTTGAAGTGGCCAAGTATTAAAGTTAAAAAACTTCAAGAACAAATTATGTAAGTTTTCAAGATCAAGAAAGGTATGAGCATGTCGGTCCGCAAGACACAAGACCACAAGACGGCGAAAGATCACAAGTTGATGATTAGAGATTAGATTTGGCTGATGATCTCAAGAAGGCTCAAGTTCACATATCAAGTACAAACACAAGCCACAAGACAACGACTACTGCATCAATGTACAAGATATCACATGAAGAATCAAAGACTACGAGCTGAACACAAGATTAATCAGAAGATTGTTGAGCTTAAGTTTGTATTTTCTGGGGTGACCTCCCTTAGGGGGATATTGTTAGATATTAGAAAAAGACTCGGTCACCCCGTGCATTTTTTTTGTTTATTGTAGCTTGTAGTTAATCGTTTAATGTATAACATTCAGTAATGGGCCAGGTATTAAACCCAACATGTAAGCCCACTACAAAGGGCCGCTTTGTAACACACTATATAATCCTCTTCATGCCATGGAAGAGGTAGTTAGTCATTTCATTATACAAGTCACATTTTCTCTCACTAGAAAGTTTTCTCTCTTACTTTCTCTCTCTAGATTCGGCTAACCCAACAATCTTCAATTGTGTTATGATTTCCAATATCCTACAAAATATGAAGTTCGGATTATATTATCCTTACTTTCGGTAACTTTCTAAAAATGAAAACTTTATGGAAAACTGTCGTAATATTGTTAAGTGTGTCAAAGTGAAATGTTTTGTGTCGCACTTGGAGATTGTAGTATATGATTGTATATATATATATATATATATATATATATATATATATATATATATATAAGTATGTATTCTAGAAATTAATATACTTCTAGTCACGTACCGCTATATATGTATTACATAGGTCGCGGTTAAGACATGAAGCTAATTGCACTTGTTGATTTGATTGATTTAGATCTTTTGCTTAAGGTGAGTTCATAGCCTCGCATTTAAATCTTTTAATTGTTTTTAAACCCGCGAGGGGGATGCATGTTTATTTTATAAAATCAAACACATATGATTTTATGGTATGCTGGACCCGATTACGAGATTGTTTCCGCATAAGTAGCTATTGTCGAAGTCCTTTATTTCATGAACTGTTAATTGCCTTCTAAGGTGAACGCTAATGCATTAAATAGATCTATTGGGTTTGACAACCCTGTTCGAGGTTTGAATCCTTGTGACCACCCTGTCAAACAAACATTTTATATATAGAAAATAGTAGATATATGACAATAATACCTTGTTTTAGGGCACACTCGCATATGAAATGCCATATGTATTGTTAATGTTCGGTTTCATAAGCTTATTGCATGAAAGAAAAGAAGTTGCTATACATTGCATTCGTTCCTTTGTTTTCCCGAGAACTAATTATGTGTTCAAAGATTATTAATCACTAATTATTTTAAACTCTATAAATTTTACTCAACATTGTTATTGACGTTTTAAACATGTTTTATCCCAGGTAACCAAGGATGAAGGCAATGATGGAGTGGAGGTGTCGCGCGTGTGATGGATTTGATGAAAGACTATTTGTGTGTTCCTTGTCTTTCAAAAACAATGTCTTAAGTTGTGTTAAAATAATGTCTTTTATTTGAAACACTCAACTTTCAAATGTTGTATGGTTATGGTTGCGATTATGTGGGGACCAAACGCGTTTTAACTCTGATTAATAATGGAACACATGTTTGTAAAATGTCTCATTTAGGTTGTTTTCTATTATCTTGGTGAATGGTGCTATTTAGTAACATCCAAATTGCTAAATTCCACTACGCAATCAAATGTATATTGGGTGGGGTGTTACAGAGTGGTATCAAGAGCCTAAGGTTATAGAGAACTAGGTCGATTCTTTTTGAAAACCTAAACTATAACGCTTCTACACACACGCCAAGACTCCTCGTTGCTATTGGTTACATATAGAAAGAAAATGTATATTTATTAATTGTTATGTGTAGGTATGTTAACGTATGTATTATATGTGTTGGTAGAAATATCGTAATATTTAATCTATACATTCTCTTCATGTTTTGGTGATGACAAACATGTAACTTATAACACATAATGTAAAGTGCTTAAGTTACTCGTAATCACAAATCATCAATTCATACGTCAACATCTTTCGACGTCTCAAGTTTTCTTCAAAAAAAATTTAAGTTCGCACCCGACGTAAATCACTAAAGGTATGAACAAACAAACTTTAATTTGATGAATGATCAAAGAAATTTTTTATTTTTCCAAACCTTACATTTTTTTTAAAAATGGGACAAACATTTTCAAAACATATACAAAACATTTTTGTATTTATAAGAAATGTTTTATTTAAAATAAATATTTTGAATTCAAATTTTCTACCCAAAAATGGCTAGAAAGTTCTAGAAAAAACCTTCCCATACGGCTAGAACGTTCTAGAAAAAACCTACCCACCAAAGGACAAAATTTAGAGCGTCTGAAATTGGCGTCCCTTAATTAATTAAGGGGGACGGCCATAATTAAGGGACCGACTTTGTATAATTAGGGGACCGTGCCAAAAAAAATGAATATTTTTTCCTCTCTATATAGTGGATTGTTTTCCACATATTTCTGACCTCTTGAACATAGTTTTCTTAGATCTAAAACCTCATTTCAAACCCTTTCCTTTGATCACTTAACTTATTATAAGTATGTTTAAAATGTGATCCAATCATCCTATTTCATTCAAGTGCAAGAGAAGAACTCTCGTTATCGTCAAGATACAAAGTTATGTAGTTAGTGCATTCGTGACATGTTTTACATTCACAATGTATAGATGGAGTCTATGTATTCTAATCTTGTGAGTATAGTTAGATCGTGGTGATCTTTGTATGTAGTGTTAGAGTGGTGTGATCTAAGTAGTGTGAGGTTGTGAAGAGTGAAGTGTGGAAAGTGTGACGTTGTGTGAAGTGTGACAGGAAAAGAATGTGTGTAGGAACAAGTCGTGTGGTGAAGCCAAGTTATGAATTGTCATGAAGTGGTGTGTTGTGTTGTGATAGATTGGTTCTAGCTAGGATTAGAACTCGATATTTTGCTTAGTGTCAGAAATTGGTGTAAGCAAAGGTATGTATGGTTTTCTCCGCCTAAAGGGAGCTTGTTGACTAGTGAAGTAACTATCGAGTTAGGTACTCGGGGAGTAGAGTATGGCGAGGAGGTGCTTCGTGACCGAACCACTATAAATCATCGTGTCCGGTTTGCATTTACTTTTACTTATCTCTTTACTTTTATGCTCGTATTTATCGCTTTATATTTATACTTGCAATTGTGTGATGTGTTGATTATATAGTTTTAATTATGTTTATGTCATGAATAAATGTGAATATTGTGTGTTGGTTTGTATTGTTGTAAATCGATGTATTACTATGTGTATATAACTCGTATGAACACTCATAATATTGTGTCACGCTTGATCGGTAATTTGATACGAAACATTTTAAGATTTTAAATGGAAATGTATTCACCCCCTCTACGATTTCCACACAATGCTATGTGCCTATGATTGCATGTATGAATTCCATGTGAACACTATGTGAATGCTATGAGAATACTATGAGATCTATTTATGTGAAGTTCCAATGTGAATTTCTGCACCACACTATTTAGCCGACTGTGTAGCTCCAGCTGGTAGGCAATAGGTCCGAAGGACTATAAGTGCACGGGATATTAAGGATTGTTGATTTGGGTTAGGATACCCTGGTATTAGGTGTTGATGTGTTGATTATCTAATTACTATTGTATGCATTCTTCTTTCTTATTGCACTATTGTCCACACTCTTAAATTTTAGCACATCAACTAGGTTTACTTCTAAACCTACGAGCTCACCAACTTTATGTTGACCTTTCGAGTATCATTGTCAGGTGTTGTGAATGATCAGTGAGATCAGGATAACAGACTTTAGCAGACCTAAGGGCATCCTTCATGGATCTTATCTTGAGAGACTTGCAATTGAGAACTCTGTTTCAATTTAGCTTTTGGATCATTTTAAGACATGTATTACCCCCATGTGTGGGAGCTTGATTGTAATACTTAGACTATGTGTTGTATTCTTCGACTTGTCTTGACTCAAGTTTCATACTTGTTGTCAGAGGACGTCGTGACACTCTTATGATATACATTTTAGTTTTCTCTATATTGTTATCTTGTGTTATGATGATCAATCCTCCGTCACGCCTTGTGTTTCCACCTTAGTCGGGGTGTGACAACTACTCTCACCTTACTGATGATTTCAATTGGGCCAAAGTACTTAGGGGAAAACTTATTTTTCTTTATTTGTCTGAGAGATGCTTGTCTATGAGGCTGAAATTTAAGCCATACCCAGTTACCCACTTCTAATACTCTCTCAGTCCTGTTCTTATCTGTCTGCTGCTTCATCTTATTTTGAGCTCTTTCCAAGTGAAACTTTAGTAACTAAACAGCTTTCTCTCTAGCCTCAAGTGATCTATCAACTGCATCCACCCTACTTATTCCCCCCATATAAGGCACATGAACAGGAGGTGGTTGGCCATATAAAGCTTCAAGGGTGTAGTTTTAATAGCACAATGGTAATTGGAATTATACCACAACTCAGCTAATGGCAACCATTTGCTCTACATCTTAAATAAATCACCATCTTCTAATCCTTCATACCACTCATAAATTACCATCTTAGAATTATAGCCTTTTCTTTTAAAGTTTCTTCTTTTAAATCACCATCTTCTAATCCTTCATACCACTCATAAATTTAAAAATAAATCATTTGCCTACTCGAATCATTCTCGGTAAATCTCCTCTATTACAATATCTATCTTCTCTCCAGTTATAAGTGGGCCATTCAACATGTCTACTTTTGAAACGAAACGGCTTGCATTCATGACATATATCATCAATAGGTTCCCTCCAAATCCCATCTTCCAACCATGGTTTTTTATCAACCCATGGCACTTCATTATTCCACTCATAGTACCATATATTTTTATAATCTTCATACGTATTTAATCCTGGTAGATGTCTAGTGAGCACATCAACATCAATCTGAAGAAGATGATTAAACTCCTTGAATTATTTGCATAGAGGTGTCTCAAAGAGGAATATATCCGTTTCTATCCTAAAGATTTCAGCAATTTCATTACCTTCACGCAGATTCTCCTCTTCAAGATCAGAAAACTCATCATCAGTTAATACTTCTTCATCATCACCTCTTATCCAATAAAGCCATAGTGCATTCTTTATGTACCGGTCCATTATATTATGGTTATTAAATTTAGAAGCTAATCATTTTGCAAACTCAACATTAGTTGGATCGAATTCCACATTGGTGTTAACTACATCTACCTCTAATCGCCTTTTTTATCTCCATATATTCCTCGAATTGCTTCTTATAGCTTCGAATTAACCATGTAGTAACCACACCTTCATTGATTTCTTTATCAACTTTTTTATGATTTCCATATTTGAGGTGTAACCATTACTCTAAAGTTATGTCAATGAGTCTTACCAATTTATTATTAATCAGAATTACAGCTTCAGTAAATATTCTCTCATTTTTATCATAACACTGTCGTAGTTCATAAATATCAAGATTGACATTTTCCAAATCATCATATGGTTGTTCAACACATGGGAAATAAGAATCCTCAAGAACTCCCACTTCATAAGCAAACAAATCATCCTCCTTGCTACTTAATCGGCTAAATTCATCGAAAATCGCCTTAAGAGGTGTATCACAAGTGAACAAATCGACATCGATCTTGGGCAAGTCGAATACTTTGTATTCTACCTTGTATTCTTCTTCAAAAGTATCCAGAGAATAAACAGGAACAACAATGTGTGATTTAGATGCCAATATGAATTCCAGTTTGGGTGAAAAATCCAGTTTGGGTGAAAATCAACACATAAGTCTCTTCCTCATCATCTTCATCCGCCAAATACCACAACTTTTCAAAAGATGAATTCATGCTTCGTTTTGCCATTTTCTTATCTTTTATGGTCAAGTATTCATCGATTGTGATTCCCTCCATTCTAGCTACTGAAAAGAATCAGAAAAGCGTTAGTAGGAGAAGTTCAAAAGAAAGAGAATACAGAAAACTAAACACGAATACTGAATATGAAAAACTAAAACTGCTGCTATATCAGACGATCGATACATCGTATTCAGACAATTTTAAAAGTGGATACACCGTTTAAATTTTGAAAAGTGGATACGCCGTATTCAAAGGGATGAATACGCCTTATCGGGTATTCGAACAGAAGGTAAACAGCATGTATCAAAAATGCAGGAATACAAATAAAAACCAAAAACACTAAACAACTAAAATACAGAATAACAAACTAATAAAAACTAAACTAAAAACACAAAATCTAATCTAAAATACCAATAAACAAGTACTAAACAAATTTCACTCCTTGGCAGCGGCGCCAAAAACTTGATGTGTCATTTAGTATAGGTAATTATATTATCAAGTTTTACTATTTATATTTTGTCGACTTTACCTATTAACTAACACTAGTGGGCAGTGTACCCGATCGATTGTACGTTCGTTGGTAAGTAGGGTGTCGATCACTAAGAGTGAGCGTTAAAACTTAATTTACTAGTATTCTAATTATATAAGTTAAACCTAATTAATTCTAATTCAACCTAAACAAACGCAAATAGGGGGTTCAGCCTGAGAGACTGGCATGAGTTTTGGTTTAATCTAAACTAATAAAGCGATAAATGAGACAAATAACACACAAAAGCAGATAAACAAACAATAAAGAAGAGGTCAGGCACTTATGTAAGGAAAACGTATTAACCAAGTTTATTTAAATAAAATGTATGAATTGTCTATGTGTGCAATGATTGTACTACTTTCGTTGGTGGTATATCATTTCAAAGCTAGGTGGTACTTCTCCCTAAAATCTATGTTTATATAACGGTTAATCCTGTCACGATCAACCAAACCCGCATAAAGTTTACACCGTCGAGCATAATCTATCTAGGTGACAATATTGAAACCTAGCTCATCGAGGCTTTACCAACTTATGGCCTAATGGTTATCTATATACTAGTAGTCTATAATCTACTTGACTACTAAAGGAAACAGAACGTTATTTATAGTCCTAAGATACCTTAGTCTATCATTCACTTAACCAAAAGTAGAAACATGATTTTATTTATAGTCCTATTGATCTAGTTATATAGATAAGCTATATGTAGTATCTATCCCAGACTCTAGCCTATAGCCTAAATAACTGTTAAGTTACAATGCTTTATTTATAATCCTATATCTATTTGAATGATAGATGAAAACATAATCAAGCACATAAACGAGTATGAAGTGATAAACATAATCACCATGCAACGAAAGAGTAAACAATCAATATAAACAAACAAAACAACAAATTATCATAAACTTGGCTAATACCTACAGTATCATATTCAGAACGATTAAAGTAAAGTTCATGAAGAAAACGATACGATATTCGAACGATTATAGCGGAGTATAATGATTACTAGAGTTTTTCTATGAAATGAATGCACTTACAGGACCTTCTTATCTTCTAAAATCATTTGAGAATCGTACTTGGTGGGTTTTTGCTCTGTGAAAACCGAATGCTAGGTTTTATATTTATAGGTTCGCAAAGTTGGTCGATACGACGTATTAGTGAGGTCCAATACGGCGTGTTTGAGGTATTTATCGTGGGCTCCACGATTATTATATTCCAGACCTTAACCGCTTCCTAATATGGCACATCAATGTATCTGGATACGGCGTATCGAGGTCCTCCTATCATGGATGTCTTGTGAAGTTAGGGCTCGAATACGCCGTATTTGCGTAGATGAATACAGCGTATCAGGAGTAAAACATGCTTGTTTCTGAAAGTTGACCAAAGTTTCATATACGATGTATCTGCTAATGTGGATACGACGTATTCTTCAAAGTCAGGCAATGGTCTTGAATTCGTCTAAGTCTTGGGATATGGCGTATCTGTCTAGAATGATACGACGTATGGATGTCAGATTCAGTAGACTTTGTTGAACTTCTTCGTTTATGCTCCAAAACACGTTCTTTTCTCTAACTTTCACCAATTGCTCGATAATCACTGAGATTCATAAAGATAAGCAATTAAGTATCAAATCTTATATAAAATAATATAAAATAAGCAATATAGACGGGATCAATGATGCTAATAATTAAACGTAATTTGATGTCATCAGTTATGTTTGTAACTTATAAAACCATTTTGTTTCACTTCCCTTTATATAAGCCAAATTTTATAAGTGTCAGGAAGGGGAAATTGTGTAATTTTTGATAGTATAGGGTGTAGTTATGTGTATATGTAAGAGGTGATGAAGTGTTGGTTAATTTTATGCATGCATGCATGCAAACCATGCAAGTTTATATTGTTTACGTAAAACTTATAAAAATAAAATGTGTAGACTTATAAATTTTATTCATAGAAGTCACATAACACATATTTGACGTAAAACCATCTATTTTATTGCCGGTTTACGTTTAAAGTTGCTTTTCGGGTTACGCGATTTAACTTAACGAATGCACATAAAAGTAAACATATAAATGTTCAAAGTAAACATTTTTTAGTTTATTGACGTAGAATGACCTGAAAAATGTGAGCTGCCATAGTCTCCCCGAGTTAAAAGAATTTGGTCATGAAATTAAGTTTGAGTTGACTTCCGGAGTGGTGTTGGTGAAGAGGTGCATATACTTGCTTCTGAATTTATCTCCACGTTCCCATGTGAAATCTGGACCTCTTCTAGAGTTCCATCAAACCTTGAGTATGGGAATACGGCTTTGCTTCAACTACTTGACCTCTCGGTCCATAATTTCCATGGGTTCTTCAACAAAATGGAGCTTGTCATCAATTTGGATTTTATCCAACGGTATAACAAGCGATTCGTTAGACAAGCACTTTTTTAGATTAGACACATGAAATGTGTTGTGAACCTTGCTTAATTATTCAGGAATTTTGAGTCGATAAGCAACGGTTCCCAATTTGTCCAACACCTTGAGAGGTCTAATATACCTCGAGTTTATCTTTCCTTGTTTTCCAAAACGGATAACCCCTTTCCGTGGTAAAACGTTCAACATGACTTTATCACCCACTTGAAATTCTAAAGGTTTACGCCTCACATCGGCGTAACTCTTCTAGCGGTCACGCGTGGCTTCAATTCTACTCTTGATTTGGATGATCTTCTCATCACAATGATTATGGTACGATATTTCGAAAACTAATCCTTATCGATGATAGCGTCAAAACTACCGAGTTAAGTCAATGTTGAACGGGAGGTTTACCAAATTTACTAACGACAAACGCACCAATTGATGGATTGTCCTAGGGTGACTAGTGATGTATCTTGACTCTTCGGCTTAGAATTTAGTGTAAGATTAGATCGACTCTATGTAGTAAGGTGGTGTAAATGTCTACTTAGTTACTATGCCTATTAATACAATTGCCCATGACATGAATGTCTCATGTTTACACACACAATTTTTTTGCTTTTTGGGAATATAAGTAGAATATTGATTTTGACAAGATTTTAAGGTACCTACTCTCAGCATAGCATCGTCCTTCCTGAATTAAACATAGGTGATCAGGCTATGTATAATTGAGGACTAATGATGCAATGCTCATTTTTGTCAAACTAGTGTTATGCATAAGGTAGTATCAAAATAATTTTATAATGTAACAAAATAATTCATAAGATGAATGCAAGGTAGCTTATAGGATGACAACAAAATAATTTGTGAAATGATAGTAAAATAGTTTATAAGATGATATCAAAATAGCTCATAAGATGATAGTAAAATAGTTTATATGATGATAATAAAATAGCTTATAAGGTGATAGGAAAATAGTTTATAAGATGGTAGCAAATGGTTTATAGAGTGGTCATCATTATAAGACGATGATAATTTTAATGAGTAGTTTGCATAAATAAATAGCGAAATAAAATGTAACCGACAAAATTGTCATAACATATAAATTGATAGAGAAATTAAAACATCCATTAGGCAAAATGAACTTAAAGGAAAGTACAAAGTAAATCTCTCTAGGGAATAGGGTCTAACAAGGTTTCAACTTAGGTTTCATTAGACAAGACGGGAAGGAGCTTTCTTTAAGCATCAGTATAAAATGTAATGACGTTAGAGTCTTGATCGGTTTCTCCTCCTCCCAAAGCATACACCCTTCCCCGGGCTTCACCATTTCCAGTTTGATTCCTACGATTCTGGTTCTTTAATTCTGGGCATTCACTACGGTAGTGCCCTTGATTCCCATATTCAAAGCAAGTGAGGGTTCTTTGATTTGCCACATGGGCTCTTTCATCCACTACAGCAGTGGTAACTCTACAATCCCTGGCTAGATGACCAACCTTCTTGCAATTCGTGCACTATTATAATGCTACTTGCATTGGTTGCACAAAGGTAGTTTACCAGCATAACCACTCTTTTCACTAGGCCCAACAGTGTAGGCCCTTGCTACGTTCTGCCTTTTATAGGGTGGTTGTTATGAGTGCTTATCTCTTGTATTGTTCTCCACCCTTCTCTTGTTCTTAATTTGCCTTGCAGCATAAGCATGAACTTTCTAATCCATTAGACTATTTGCCAACTTGACAACATCTTGCAATCTTACCGGTACAGCAAAGGTCACATTCCCCTGAATGCTATCAGGAAGACCCCAAACGTACCTTTCCACCTTATCTTCTTCCCCAAGAACCATTCTTGGGCATAACAAAGCTAATTCCTGAAAACGTTGTGTATAGCCTACAACATCGGCACCCTTTACAGTCAGATTTTACAACTTACTTTCCAGCTTATGGATCTCATTTCTTAGGCAGTTTGCTTTAATCATCATCTTTATCAAGTCCATCCATGACATTTCATAGGCTGCATCATGTCCAGCAGTCCTAACATAGGAGTTCCACCATGTTAGAGCACTATTCAGCAAGGTACAAGTGGCATACTTCACTTGACACTCCACAAAACAATTATTGATATGAAATATAGATTCCATTTTCTCAAACCATTAGGCTAATCCCACAGCCCCTTCAGTACCCTTGAAATTAAGAGGTTGACAATTCAAGAATTCCTTGTATGTGCACCCCCTAGCAGTGTGCACAGTTCTTCTGCTACCACTTCCTCCATCGGATTGGCTACCACTCCCATTTCCATTACCATTTCTGATGTTCCGATTAGTCTCGTAAGTTGCCAACGCATCAGCCACGCGTTGGGCTATCAACTCTTCAATGGCATCGATAGTCATTCCTTGTCTTGTGACTGGCATGATTCTTCAAAATCAGAGGAGTAAAATAAAAGAAAAATCAGTCTAGTTCTAAAAGTTGTGCTCCAAAGATGAAATGTTGCGAGGTAACAAGTTAAAGTCATGTTTGAATTAATCGGCATGATTCTAGGCGATGGGTCACAAGATGGCGTAAGTGTTTCAACAGTATGAGGCGGGTGTTCAACTCGGAGTTGAATGATAAGGTAACTAGTAGGATCGTCAGATTGTGATAAGTTTCAATGTTATGTAAAACGGTATTATGTAAAAGACATGAAAAAGTTTTGAAGACCATCGTATCACTCACAATATCTTATAAAAGTTCTATTATTTATATAAATAACCTTTATATAAATCAAGTGTAAAATGTACGTAAGGGAAAGCAAACGCAAGTATAAGTCATGTAAGCAAGTAGTGTGTATGCACATGAAAAGGTTTTATGTGATGCAATGTTTATGAAATGGTTATAGTCTAGGTAAAATATGCAACCTAGTTCTCTATAACCTTAACTCTAGATACTAATTTGTAACACCCCCAAAATATGTGGCAGCGGAATAGGTGACCGGGGGCGTTACTTCATAATACATAAGCATAAAATATAAGAAAACGACCTCTAAATAAGTCGTTAAACAGATACCTCGTTGATTTGATTAAAATAAATAAGTTCTTAACATTTGGTCCCAAAAGTTTGCATCGAAAAATAAATCAAAGTTTAATACAACGAGGACATAGTTTTAATGCAGAGGAAAATCTATGAAATGATCTTGAATGATGAGGACTCCATGCACATCAGATACATCATAGTAGTTAAGCACCTGAGAAATACATGCTTAAAAATGTCAACATAAAGTTGGTGAGTTCATAGGTTTAAGTAAATAAGTAAACTTGGACAGCAAGATTTAGTAGAGTATGACTATTGTAACACATACAATATCATAAAAAGTAATTACGATTGCACTAAGCTCATGACACCGAAGCTTTAACACAGTATGCATGTAATTTAATGCAATCAAAGTACCCTAGTAGGTGTTCAATCCGCAACACCCTAAGTCCGACATGGTATACGCCCGTTGGTCATATTTGCACCAAACCTGGACGGGGGTGTCAACCCCAATAGATATATTTATAACACAAGCACTTACACAAAGTAATTAACGGTTCATGATAATTCAGGCATAGTGGATTATCGCTACTTAGGCTAATCCGTAATCATTTAAAAAGAAAAGTACTTGCGTCCAAAAGTATAAAAGAAAGCAATGTATCTCACCCCGAGATTTATAGATTAGTGATAAACAAGTTAAAGCGGGGCTATAAACTCACCTTAGGCAAATGTATTGATTTGTGAATAAATCAAATAAGTAGGACGTCAAGAATGTCCCGAAAGCAACCTATTTAAATAACGGGTCGTCTTAGACTAGTGCAAATGAAATGAAGTGATGCAAACATATTTTTATAACATTATATCACCACCTAATAGTTTGCATTTTAGTTTTATAAGTCAAATAACATTTTCGTCTAATTCGTTATTTTTATCCATCATTATATACTTTACCTTTATTTTAAGTAATCAATATAATAAGTCCCAATTCTCTTACTTAATATTATTTTTGAATGTTTCTGACGCGTATATAAAATATATATGTCATACTATAATATTCATTAAGGTTTTTATAGCTCAAACAGACTCAAAAATGCCCGATAACTACTTTTTAATTTCAAAACAGCAAAAATACATTATGGTCCAGTTTTATTAATGTCATATCTTCTTCGTTATAATGATTCACGGAACAAGCGAATACTACATTTTTACGTAAAGTCGAGATCTACTGGTTTTTAAGATTTTCCCGACTCAGACCCGAAACGGGTCAAAATGTCAAAACAGAAACTGGACAGACTCCTTATAAAAACAGTTTTGCCAGAAAAAAATTACTAAACTTCATTTAGCCATATCTTATTCGTTTTAAGTTCGATTTTAGCGAATTTTATATCAACGCGTTCATATGAAGTTTTACTATCATATTTTCAAGGCCTCGGATATTCAAGACCAAATTTACTGTACGAAATAATTATTATAAAATCTGGGCAACAACTATTTCTTTTCTATTCTACCACTATTTTTCACCCACAAATTGCAACTCCATACTAGCCTAATCCCTTCCACCAATTTTCATCAATTTTTATCACAATAACAACTCCATACTAACCTAGTCCCTTCCATTAATTTATCAAGAATCAAAATAATATTAAGAACAAGAATAAAATTCACAACTTTACTAGTTTAAGTGTATAATTAACCATTTTAGCAACAAAGTAAATATTTCAACATGTAATTTATAAAGTGACTAAAATAAGTAGTTTATGAGTATGTACATATTTTTATTATTCATTTTATAAACTCTTTACAAGATTACATTTATAAGGTTTACTTGTTTTATTTTAGAAAAGCCTTTAATATACAAACTAGTGGTGATATAAACTTGTGAATGTAGTGATTATAAAAAAATGCATGAAATGAAAGTATGTATGAGATGTGCACCTTAAAATGATGAAAAGACGAGATTAATAAGGTATACACCAAAATCAAACCCCGAGTATTGTTTGATTATAACCCAAAAACCCTTAAGTCTTCTTGGAAATACTTGTAATATATCAAAAACCTAATGTTTTCTTGCTTCCTTACATTGACCGATTACTAGAGCTAGAGAGAAGAGATATGTTTGAAATTTTACTAGTGTAAATGAGAAGAGTTAGCTGTTCATGTTTATATAGAAACCAAAGTGGCATGTTGAATGGTAAAAGAAGGCTTCACATGTATGTGCATAAGCAAATGAGGCAAGATTCTAAGGGTATTGGTGTTACTTGTTTAGATGGCAAAAGAGGGACTCAAGGAGGGGGGGATGAGGCAAATAGTAACCATTACTATGCACATTTGATTTGGGATTTAAAAAGGAAAGGTTGTGTTTGTAACTGATAAAACCATTTTGTTTTACTTCCCTTTATATTAGCTGAAATTTATAGGTGTTAGGAGGGGAAATTGTGTAATTTTTTATAGTATAGGGTTTAGTTATGTGTATATGTAAAAGGTGATGAAGTGTTGGTTAATTTTATTCATGCATGCATGCAAACCATGCAAGTTTATATAATTTACGTAATATTATAAAAATAAAACGTGTAGACTTATAAATTTTATTTATAGAAGTCATATAACACATATTTGACGTAAACCCATCTTAGTTTATTGCCGGTTTACGTTTAAAGTTGTTTTCCGGGTTACGCGATTTAACTTAACGGTTGCACATAAAAGTAAACATATAAATGTTCAAAGTAAATGGTTTTGAGTTTATTGACGTAAAATGACCTGAAAAATGTGAGTTGTCACAATCATCTCATTAGCGAGTGTCCAAAACCTCCATGGAACAAAGACCAAAAGGCATTTGTCGGGGGATCTTGGAGTGATTGCAAAAATAAAGACGAGGGAAAAACTAACGAAGAAACTTGTCTCATGGCTTAATCTTCAAACGAGGTAACTCGTGACTCTTCTTATTATAGTGATGATGCTTCTTCCTTAGATGATGATGCTATGAAAATTGAGTATAATAACTTATGTGAAATTAGCTTAAAAATCATTAACAAGAACAAGAATTTTAAAACTAAAAGAGGTCTTTTAGGAAATAAATCTTAAGTAAAATGAGAAAATTAAAAGACTTAAGAGAAACAAAGCTATTGACATTAGATGTGAGGCATGTCAAGAACCTCGTTTGGAAAATGATTAACTTAAAGAGTCTCAAGCTAAACTAGTTAATGATGCGACTAAATTTGTAAAATTTGAACAAAGTGCTAATTCACTTAAGGAAATATTTAATGCTCAAAGGTTACCTAATAGTGAAGGAGGTCTAAGATTTAATAAAAATGAAGCATCAACAAGCGGAACGAAACAAATAATATTTGTCAAGTTCGCTGGAGTTTTGGAAGGCAACATATCATTCGTTAAAAAAGACATATCCTTCATGCAAGGATCCGTGGATCCATCGACTGGCCAAATATGGACAGAACACGCTTTTAAGCCACCAACTTATTCTCAATCGGATTTTTTATTGTTAGGAAGAAAGTAATACAAAGGCTAATGAAAACACCACAAGACAACCTCTTAGATCATCTCTTAGAATTGGTTTAGGATTTGTCAAAATCGAGTCTAGATCCAAAACACCTCCGCCTAGAAGAATAAACTCTTTTCAACCTAGGTCTAAAGCACCCCAGCCGAGAAGAAATTCTAGTGGACCTAATTACCAAAACTATTATCCCATGAATTGGAATAATAATCAAACACAAGGGTATATGCATATGGGAAATTATATTTCATTTCAATATCCTAATCAAATGTAACAACGACAAGGAATGTACAACACTAATGTTTATGGAACCATGTGATATTGGGGACCAAATGCTTGAGTTTGTATTTGATTGATTAGGTATGCTTGAGAATTGGTTTAGAGCCAGACGAATGGATTAAAGGTCGCGGTTGCTTCAAACATATGACGAGAAACAAAAGTCTCTCCTCGACATACAAAGCATACAATGGAGGTAACCTAGTTTTTGGAAGTAATTTAAAAGGGAAAACCATTGGCAAATGTACGGTTTCTAATGATTCCCTTACTATATCTAAAGTAGAACACGTAGACAACTTAACTTTTAATTTACTTAGTGTCAATAAGTGTAGGGTTTTATTTACGGAAAATGATAGTGAAATAACTAAAGACGAAAAGGTCGTAGGGAAAGGGTTAGGAAAAATGGTCTATACGTCATGAAACTAGGAAATAAGTCTTAAGGCAAATTATGACTTGCCACTCTAGATGATAACTCTACATTGTGGCATAGAAGACTTCGGCATGTAAATATGCGTTTAATTCAATCTTTGTCATCCAAAGAGTTGGCTAGAAATCTACCAAAGTTAAAATTGTTAATCGACATATTTATTAAATGGATAAGGCCCAATTCTATAATATTATTTGTAGCCTTTATTTTGTATCGTACTCTTTATAAATATTCATTCAAGAATTCAAAAAATAACACTCCCTTGCAGTTTGAGCGGGATAACACCGAACGCTTAAGCTGGTATAAAACTTTTCAAACAAAGCGGAAGGCAAGCCCTTGGTGAAGATGTATGCATATTGATATCTAGATGGAACATGAAGAAATCGAACCTGGCCTACAACAACAAAATCACGAACAAAAATGAATATCTATCTCTATATGCTTTGTACGTTGATGCTGAACCGGATTAGATGACAAATAAATAGCACTTGTATTATAATAGTAGACAAGCGTAACGAAAGGTAAAGGAGTATGCACTTCACGTAAGAGGTTCCGCAACCAACAAGTCTTAGCAACATCATTAGCAACACAACGATACTCTGCCAAGGCACTAGACCGAGAGAGCGTCTGTTGATGCTTAGAAGACCAAGATAGTAAGTTGATGCCAAGAAACACATAATAACCTGAAGTCAATCGTCTAGTAGTTGGGCAACTATCCTAATCTGCATCTGAGCAAGCAACTAAAGATGTAGTAGAAGACGAATATTGATGCGGTTGTCGTTAGACTTCAACAAGAAGTTCTACAACTCCCTTGGCAGAGCACCTAATCGCTGTAGTGTAGTAAGGCAACACTCGGGGGGTTGTTATCATTCTCTAGGGGAATAGGTTGGGAAGGCTCGAACAGAATCTAACAGAGGTCTAAGGGGTTGAGAGAAGATTCTTTTTGTATTTTTATATTTTTATAAAAGCAGATAAATATCATAGTTTGAGAGGTTGGTTAGTTTTTAACTAATTAAACTAATAAAAATAAAATAAATCTAAGCTACTTTGATGATAAATATATGGTAAACGAACGTATCTACTTAATCATGCATTACTCCTTATTATGTTTCTTCAGATTATGTTGCTTTGTCACCCTTGTAATGATCTATGTAAGTATTTCCTAAGTCATGAACAAATTACTCGAACCTGCCGTCTATGTAATATTCCGTTAAGGCAATGCACAAGTAAGGTAGTATGAAGACTATTACAAGGCCCATAGGAGTACATTACATGCATTTAAAACACTTAAGAGGGATCAACCATATTAGGGGTAAGGTAGTATGAAGACTGTTACCGATGATATCCTTTCTACACACTCGCGTTTCCCTAGACGTCTATGCCAATTTAATATCTTATGGCTAGTTTTCTAAAGCCTAGCGCGCACATCCATCACAAGAAGCAACATAATAAAGATCTACATAATAAGTTTCATGCAATCATAAGTAAATACTAATGGATCTAGCCAACATATTATAAGAAAGTGAAGAGCATAAATCAATCAAACAACACATAGATATATTGAATGATAAAAGATAAAGGATCTCACTCGATTAGAACATGAGTTAATGGAAGATACAAGAGGGTTTTTACACCCAAAAACGGCCTAAGTAGCAGCCAAATTCGTCTTCTAAAACTAGGGTTTGGATCCCAAAAGTTACACACTTAAAAACCCTAAAAATTGTGGGTCTATATAGAAAAAAAAGTCGCGAAGACGTTAGAAGGTTTCTGACGCCGTCGCTTTGCCGAATCTTCTAGGGTTTCTTTCGAGGCGGCTACGTTCTGACGCTGTCGTGAGGGTTCTGACGCCGTCGCTTGTAAGATATGACGGCGTCACTAGGAATTGCGACGCCGTCTCCAGGCACTGTACAGAATTCTTCAAGAGACTTCGGTGTAGAGTCGTAGTCTTGTCTGTTTTTCTCCAATTGAGCCCAAGTCATGTGTATTTCCTCCAAAAGCCATCCAAGTACTAAAAACACAAAAACAAACGATTAAGCACATAATCTGGGCATATTTGCATGATTTAGGGGGTTAAATGACCCTAAAAAGTGTATAAAAATGACACCTCATCAAATACTCGTACACTTGGGATTTGCTTGTCCTCAAGTAAATAGGCATTTAACCTACTCTTTAAAAGCAGTTTACGACACAACCTTCTAGACCTCGTAATTAAAAGCACGAAAAGTATATACTAGCACCTCACATAAGTGTTTGGATTCTCTCTTTCTCTCGGGTGTATAATGAACTATAACAACATGGGAAACGAGAAAATTAACACTCAGTACCTGTCATAGCATACAAATTACTATAGGCTTGATAAAGGATCAAACCTCCACCAGTAGGCGCAAATACTAGAAATTACTATGAAAGAGGACTTCTAAAGGGTTGTGATGTGTAGGGTGTAGGTTAAACAGCAACAGCAACAGATGGTAGATACACGGGTGGTGATAAGTTAATTAACTACAAAAATACATGTTGAGGCGTTGCTAAGCCAAGACTCGACTACTCTACAGATGGACGAACTAAAAAAAATACAAACTCTACATCATTCTCTTTCTTTTTATTTTCTGTTTTTCTCCTTTTTTTGAATGATAAAAGATAATACATAACTTGGGGTTTATAACACACCCCTACACTTAAGTTTTTGCTAACTCATTACAATTTACTAATCTAATGACCCGAATTGAAAGGATCAACAAACATGGAGCTTATTGAGCTCTATTGGGGGTAACATGTGACTTCTTCCTCAATTCTTCATAAGATAAAAACTACCATGATTCCCAATCGTCCTAAAACTGTATTTACAAGGATAAATGACTCGACTTAGCAACTATGTACTCCTGCAATAATTAACTCGGTTTACAATAATGTACTAAAAGCAAGTACATACAAGGTAGGCTAAGACAATTTGGTTGTAACAATTGGTTCAAGGGTGACAATGCTCTTCATTAATAATCTGGAAACCACCAAAAAATTACGAGAACCATGAAAAGGATAGGCTTAGAAGGCTGTACTGGGAGTATCCTGCACTAAAAATGAGTGCATGGCAAGGGTGTGGGATAGTTATATGATCGATGCAACCATCATAACAATTATAGGTTTAAAACATGGGTTATCCTAGTGCCTCTTATCATTTAGCAAATCCTAATTCTCACTATGCGGTCTCGGGATGTATCAGAAAACAAGTTCTAGAATTTAATACACTATCGGTACACTCATATAATTTAAAACCGATACCAATGCTCCAGAAAAGGCGACGAAACCACATATACACATCCATTACGATGGAATAGATACACATGATTGCTCACTCCTTAACTCGAGAAAGCTAAAGGTAAAATTATCTTGGGTATCAAAAATGGATACCCGAATTCCTATAGATCTAAAGGCGAGCCTCGTATTTTTGGGGTGAAATTTAAGGGTTTTTGTGCTAGTCATATAAATTCTTATCCATGAGACGCTAATGACACTCGATTTTCGTTGGTATGTGTCATAATTTTTTTTAAAATTTTGGTTAAAATTACCGTTTATGCTATGTTTTGATATATTACTCATCATTTTAAGGACAAAGCAAATGGCAATTGAAGTAATAGTTTCTAAGGCTTATTTCCCCCTACACTTAAGTTGAACATTGTCCCTAGTGTTCTTAAAAGTACCCATAAAACGAATAAAGGGAAAAGAAAACAAGTAAAAGAAACTAGTACTCCCCTGGTTTGCTCAATAATGGAGAAGAAACATGCGATAACTGGTTAAATCGTCCTTCAAGAATCACTCTCTTGAAACTTTGTTTCTTCTTATCAAACATAATCTGTAAATCAAAGACAAATACAACTACACCTGGCGTAAAATCGACAGGATAATGATATACACAACGAAACTTTTTGAGTTGACTCTATGAAAGCAGTAAAGATAGGATGAATGTGATGATATAATCAAGGTTTCTGTAGGCTTATAAGAAAATTACAAATTTTGGATATTGTACAAATCATTTTTAAAAAATAATAGAAATTTTTTGAATTTTCACAGGTCTGGAGGCGCGACGCTGTCAGGAAAATTCCTGACGTCGTCTCTAGACACTATGAAAATTTCACATTCGTTTTTCTTGAAAAATTTCCTGCACGCAATTGTATTAGTTATTTCCTGTAGAAAATATTGCATAAAACCAAAGATTAATCATTACAATCATATGACTTGAAACTGACGCGAATTAATCTAAACATTTTATTTTATATGTTTGAAATGGTTCTTATAAACTGGATATTTTCCCCTACACTTATTTGATGCAAAATACCTTTGATTCTAATTAAGATGGGGTTAAAGACGAAACAAAGCATGATCACAAATGATTCAAACATACAAGAATAAACAGTAAAGAGTTAAAACACAAGACACTACTAAATGCGGGAAATTAAATATTGGGTTGCCTCCCAAAAGGCGTTTTTCTTTATTTAACGAGTCTTGTAGCTAGACTTGGAGTTACACGTCCTTACATGACTTCGTGCAGGTTCACATGCTCACGGATGAGCCATTCTTACATACTTTCATCCACTTGATATTCGGGACCTAGGTTCAAACAATTCTTGTAGATAAATTTGTTCTTCCCGTAGGCATTCCTAAATCCGTTAATTAAATCTCTTTGACTTAGCACAAGGATAAGTGGGATCTTACTCCACGATACGTGCCCCTAGCTTTTAAACCTAGGTATAGTGCGAGGCATTTGAAATGTGTAGTTATCAAAGATCCCAGTGAAGGATATCAGTCCTTTAGTACAATCATATTCAAGCTTAGTGACTTTTCTAAAGGGTTTGCCCATCACAACATCAGTCATATCACTTACAATAAACTCTCTAATGTACTCTAATACCTCAAAATCCGTAATGTAAGTGAAACTTCCGACAAACACATAGACATCCTTAACGAAGGCAACCAAGTTTCTCCTTGTACTTCCTAATCCGTCTACACGTAAAAATGTTCATTGGTAAAAAAAGGTCAAAGTAGGCGACAAACTTTCTAAAGCCAATCATACACTAAAATGCCAAGTCATCCCCATCAAAACTATTAATCACCTTTTTTCAGCATAACTTCCCTGCCTTACCATATCCTTCTAGCTCATTTAGGACTTCCCCATCATCTGAATCGTCACCTGAATTAAGAAAAGGGAAGACAAGGGGTGTATCTACCAATCTATCATCGGGCTCCGGGTCATCCACATTAATTTCATTAGGTTAGTTTGTGAAGCCGTTAAGGAATTGGTCAATGTTCTCAAGGCTAGAATCGATATAGGCCAAGATTGTCTGTAGCTTGTTAAGCTCTTGGACAACCTTGCGCGCAACGCAGTTGGTAGGACAGGTGGGTTATTGGTCGGTAGTGAATTCGCGTTCTCCATAATGAAGAGTGGAATAGTCAATGAAAATTACAAAACAGACACATAAAGAAGAGATAGACTAGAAAAAAGCTAATATAGTGAAAATAAAATTCTCACTTGATAGGAATCAAACGAGTAGACCTAAGTTAAACAATGATCGAAACGTAACTATTCCCCACGCAGTGGCGCCAAAAACTTGATGCGGTTGTCGTTAGACTTCAAAAAGAAGTTTTACAACTCCCTACGCAGAGCACCTAACCGTTGTAGTGTAGTAAGCCAACACTCAAGGGTTGTTATCATTCTCTAGGGGAATAGGTTAGGAAGGATTGAACAGAATCTAACAGAGGTCTAAGGGGTTGAGAGAAGATTCTTTTTGTATTTTTATATTTTTATAAAAGCAGATAAATATCATAGTTTGAGAGGTTGGTTTTGTTTTAACTAATTAAACTAATAAAAATAAAATAAATCTAAGCTACTTTGGTGATAACTATATGGTAAACGAACGTATTTACTTAATCATGCATTACAGATTATGTTTCTTTGTCACCCTTGTAATGATCTGTATAAGTATTTCCTAAGTCATGAACGAATTACACGAACCCGCCGTCTATGTAATATTCCGTTAAGGCAACACACAAGTAAGGTAGTATGAAGACAATTATAAGGCCCCTAAGAGTACATTACATGCATTTAAAATACTTAAGAGGGATCAACCATATTAGGGGTAAGGTTGTATGAAGACTGTTATCGATGGTATTCTTTCTACGCACTCGCGTTTCCCCAGACATCTATGCCAATTTAATATCTTAGGGCTAGTTTTCTAAAGCCTAACGCGCACATCCATCACAAGAAGCAACATAATAAAGATCTACATAATAAGTTTCATGCAATCATAAGTAAATACTAATGGATCTAGCCAGACATATTATAAGGAAGTGAAGAGCATAAATCAATCAAATAACACATAGACATATTGAATTATAAAAGATAAAGGATCTCACTTGATTAGAACATGAGTTAATGGCAGAAACAAGAGGGTTTTGACACCCTAAAAATGGCCTAAGTAGCAGCCAAATTCATCTTCTAAAACTAGGGTTCAGATCACAAAAGTTACACACTTAAAAACCCTAAAAACTGTAGGTATATATAGAAAAAGAAGTCGTGACGGCATCGCTTCGCCGAATCTTCTAGGGTTTCATTTGAGGTGTCTACGTTCTGACCCCGTCGTGAAGGTCCTGACGCCGTCGCTTGTAAGATATGACGACGTCGCTAGGAATTGTGACGCCGTCTCTAGGCACTATATAAAATTCTTCAAGAGACTTCGGTGTAGAGTCGTATTCTTGTTCGTTTCTTCTCCAATTGAGCCCAAGTCATGTGTATTTCCTCCAAAATCCATCCAAGTGCTAAAAACACAAAAACAAATGATTAAGCACATAATCTAGGCATATTTTCATGATTTAGGGGGTTAAATGATCCCGAAAAAGTGTATATAATGACTCCTCATCAAATACAAATGTAACCCATGATCTAAAGTGCCATGAACACATCGCAAAATCCACTTAAGAGCCGAAAAATAAGACTCCAGTAGATCATGCATATAAAGACAAACCTGATGTACTGCATAGGAGATATCCAGGCGAGTAACTTTAAGATACGAAAGAGCACCTGCAAGACTACTATATAATATCGGACCAGACACTAGATCACTACCAGCTCCTAGTTTAGACTCAATGTCAACAGGTGTCAGACTGGGATTGCAATTAACCAGGGTTCTAAAAGGCGTGCTATAGCGGTGCCATAACGGCGTCATAGCGCGAAGCATAGCCTCCACGTTACAAAACAGGTCAAGGTGTCGTCTCTAGGCGTGGCGTGCAATAAAGCGTTATAAGGCGTGATAGAGCGAGCTATAGCGCAAGGCGTGGCGCCTTTTTTTGAAGCTTTTAAGAGATTTATAGAATTGAGCTTATTTACAAGTATTTATGATTTGGGTTGTATGGGATTCTGGCTTAGTAACTCCATAACTTAATTTTAAGCCTAGTAGCTAACTAATATTGACCACTCTATAAATATTTTTTGTCGCCTTGAGTCACGCCTCAAAAACTTTATAACGCAACGCCTCACGCTAAAGCTTGAGGCTTGGTTATGCCGCCACACCACGCTTTACGCTATTTATAACCTTGCAATTAACCATATGAGCCATCTCAAGAATCTCAGCAGCATACTTGTGTTGAGATAAAAACATCTCTAAGGAATCACGCACAACATATTTACCCAAAAAATAATTAAGCAAACCAAGATCTATCATAGAGAACTCCAGATGCAATGAATACATAATCTGCTATAACAGGACCTTCGAGGAAGCAGTCAAAACAATATCATCAACATATAATAATAAATAAGCAGTGTCAGTCCCATGTTTGTAAATAAATAAATAAGATTCACAACGGCTATGAGTGAAACCAACACGAGTAATGTACGCAGCAAAACGCTAAAACCAAGCCTAATGGCCTGTTTAAGACCATAGAGAGACCGTTTTAATACACAAACATAGTCAGGATGTGCATAATCCCAAAAACCTAGAGGCTGATGCATATAATATGTCTAAGATAAATCACCATGTAAGAAAGCATTCTTGACTTTATGCTGATGAACGGGCAAATGTTAAGAAGTGGCCAGACTAAGAACAGTCCAAATAGTAGCTGGTTTGACAACCGAACTAAAAGTCTCATCAACATCAATACCCGGTAACTGTGTATTGCCATCCGCTAAATGCTTATGCCGAAATAACCACATACAACAAACAACGTTGGCATCCATGGGTCGAGGCATAAGAGTCCAAGTGATACGTTTAATAAAAGCATTATATTCATCACTCATAGCATTTTGTAAATTTAGATAATTAAATGCATAAGTATAGGATTTTGGTAAGGACGAAATGGTAGACACATAAGATTTAGATGCTTAGGAGAACGATTAGACTCGACACGAAAATGTGTGACAATGGGATGAACGGAAACAGGGTTTTGGTTATCTAACGGGACAAAGGTGGGCTGCGGTTATGGGTTTACGTTTGTAGTGAACTAAGGTGCGGTTGTTTGTTGGACCGAGAGAATGGATGGGCTAGTAGGCTGATGGTCCTGTTGAACAGGCGAAACAAGAGTAGAAGGGCTAGTGGGCTGATGGACCCGTGGAACAGGTGGATCGGTTATACAAGGGAAAGTAGTGGTGTTCATATTATTAGTGTGGTGGGTATTAGTTGTAGTGGGTGACAAGCGGATGATATGAGAAATAACATTAGTCGGCTCATCTAAAAAGGTATATAAGAGAGGCAAGGTGGGTGTTATAGAGCAAACGGAAATACTGTATCTCGCAGAGGTGACGTGCATGAAACTAAAGTTTTTTTTATTTAAGTCAAGGCACGGTTACCATGATGATTGGATCCGTGTCCCAAAAAGAGTGGGAGGGTGTAACACGTGGTTCAAGTTTGTGATTGGTATCTAGATGTGGATAACAAAGACACCCATAGGTACATAAAAGGCTATAGTTCGGGTTGGTTTCAAGAAAATGAGTAAGGGTATTTCATTATTAATAACACTTGAATGTAAAATATTAACAGATAGGTGGCCATATTAAGTGCTTCGACCCAAAAGTAGGAGGAAAGCAAGCTTGAAAAAGTAAGGTCTGGATTAGATTATCAATAATGTGTATCATTTTTTTTACTTGCAGTTTTGTTGTGAGGTTATTGGACAAGAAAAATGAAATTGAATTCCTTTAGAGGCAAACAATTTATGTAAAGCGTGGTTGTCAAACTCACCACTATGATCAGACTGAAAAGACTTGATTTCACACTTAAATTGGGTGTTAACAAAATTACAAAACAACATAAATTTAGACAAAACATTCAATTTATTAACCAACGGATAAACCCAAACAAAATGAGAATAATGATGCAAGGATTAGACATAATATTTAAAAACCAAAAGGTTTGGAATGGGTGAAGTCTACAAATCCGAGTGAACAATGTCAAAACAAGACTTAACCAATGTATTTGAACTAGAAAAGGGAAGCCGCACGTACTTGTCAAGCTAATAAGCATAACAAAGGACAGGAGGTTTCGTTTTATTACACGAAATGGAATTACTATAAATAAGACGAAGTGACACTTCACTTCTTGGATGTCTAAGTTGTTGGTGCCACATATGTTGACTTGTTAGAAATGCTTGAGGGATAGGAGAACGTTTCGTGACTGGGTTAAGATATCTCGTGCTATCACATCGGAGGAGCACCCAACGAGTCATGAAGTCTTTAATAGAAAAACCAAAAGCGTCAAATTCAATGGTACAATTATTATCATAAACAAACTGACAAACGAAAATTAAATTTTTGACAATGTTAGGAGTTATAAGGACATTATTAAGGTGAAGAGGTCTATGGGAAGTAGGCAAAATACGATTGCCAGTGTTAGTGATGGGTATAGAATAACCATCACCAACAGAGACGGACAGATACATGCACATATTAAAAATATCACTAAGACAATTAACAAGTTAATTTAGATGAGAACTAACATCTATATCTATGTTCCATGCACAGGTCGATGAATCTTGGGGTGTCATAGTGCTATTGACATGAGGCAAGACCGTCGTTTGACCCAAAGAAAAGGTAGAACCCCATTGTAAAGGACGTGTAGCAACTGTTGGTGCATTATTCCCTAGTTTCATAGTAGGGGTGAGAAAAAAACCAAAAACCAAAACCGAACCGAACTACTAATTCGGTTCTCAAGGTGGATATGGGTTTGGCACTCCGAACCAAAAACTGAATTCATATAAATATATATTTTATATATATTTATATATATAAATACCATTAAAATGTTATCATAATATAAAAAAAACACTTTTTATGTTAATAATAAATTTTTTTACTAAAAATCTATGTAATTATTAAAAAAAATTCAAATAGTGAAATTCAGGTTATTCAGGTCAACCCGAGAACCAAACCAAATTCAAATTCGGTTTTCAGTTCGGTTCGGTTAAATTCTAGTTCGGTTCAGTTCGGTTTTCGGGTTGACTAAAAAAAAATTTAACCGAATAACCCGATAACCGAACCGATAAACACCCCTATTTCATAGTGACGTGAGCCTGGCCTGACCCAATGGTGGTCATTGTAGACACTGGTCATTGTGGACATGGAAGTATTATATGCGAGAGTCAACCGTAATAGATCCAGAATCATCAACCTCATTTAGCCACTCTTCGTACGCCAGTGCATTTTGTATAAAGCAGTTTCTCCGTGTACCTTATAACAGAGACCTTTGTTATCTGATGAAACGCATTCATTCACCACCACTACCTTTTACTGGTCGCTTTCCTCGATGTTTCATGTTCATAAGATCAGCTTCCTGTACCATAGAAAAAGCGAAAACTTGGTTAACAAAACAAATGAAGGGTTAAATCAGTATCCAAAAAGTACTAATAAATACTTTTTTTGGCGTAAAGACACTTACCTTATCACGGTATTCTCTGATAAACTGTTTGGGCTTCTTGATAACAAAATTATCACTTTTGGATTTGTTGACCCTTTGTTCCAACTGCTCTTTTCTTCTATTTACCCAATCCTCATTGTTCTTCCTTTTCTTTAGAACAATCTCATTAACAAAATTAAGCGGCTTTCGTTCCTCTTCAGCCATTATGGTTAACATTACTCAACAAAAGTACAAAGCCATATGAGAAGTTTAGCATGTGCCGCACAATATATAATGAAGTAGAATAAAAAAATTAAGAACACTTATTTTAGTACATTGTGGACCTTTAAATATGTCAACAACGAACTAAGTAACAATTTTTATTAATTCACCATAACATGGCATGTAGGTTCTACTTTCTAACCAAGTAGACGAAAAATATGTTAGTCTAAAGAGCTTCCTCCTTAACATATTTAGTCACTGATGTCAAAAATGTCAAAAATAATTAAGTCAGCAAAATGCATGCAATATATGATCGATCTATGTTTCATTCAAATATGAATGAGGATAGAAGTAAACTGATCATGATAACATCAAAATATCCCTGCTTCTATGATTGGTAAATATAGGTAACATAGTATGATAAACATAGATGTAAATACAATGAGGCTAACTGATATAACAGCTTTGTATATTATCTTTCTATAAGCTTTCTTTGTAAAACACTCACATTACATGGTTCGCATGTCAAATTTCAAAACACTAACTAAAAAAATGAGTAGTTTTATGCTTTTACATGTATTATATTCCCTTATTCGTATGTCAGTTGGCTTCTTGCAGTTCTCCTAAGCAAACACAACAGTCAACTGGCCCGAATAAAAGCAATTCCACTTGGCTTTCTACAAAAAGTACATACAATTAATAAAAATAAAAAAGTAAATTTCGACCCGGGTATTTGTTTGGACTGTTTATAAACCTCATTATTAACAATTATTTGGAGAAAATTTGAATCAAACAAATCAAGTACCAGCTTATTTCTAAAAGATTTTACAGATGCCCGTGATAGTAAAGCTCAAACATAGTAATCTCGGCCTAACTTATTTAACGATGAACTTCTAGTAGTTGCAATGGTATGCCGTCATAAGAAGGTAAAGCAAACGCTCGTAGCTGCCAAAGAACCTACAGGAGCCGTATACGAACGAATCAAAATCCGCAACAACAAAAGTGACAACCAAACTGTCATCTCACTATTTTTAAGAAATTCAGTGTAAGTTAATAGTAACATAAAGTTCTTATTTTCTGAGATGTAAAAACTTAAATGTTTGGATAAGTAAATTTTGTCTATAAAGGGTACAGGCTGGATGGATCAAAAGGAATTTTATTAAGAACGGCAAAAAATATACATGTTGTTTCAAGTCAGAAAGTCTTTTGAGTAAAGCCTCGCTGGTTTGTTTTACGTTCATCTCATCATTGATAACCTTTTCTTTTTATGAGCGATGTTGATCTGCCGACATAGTGTGCCTGCTATATAACTCGATCAAACATGTTGTCAAGTAATACTTCATTTTGCCATCATCCTCCTAAAAAAGTTTTACAATTAATCAAGTATTACGGAAATCATGTATGGTAAATATCAGGTTCAACTTATCATGATGATCATAAAAAAATTTATCTACTACCACATATTTAATATGGACACATAGATATAGGTTAAAAGAATAACATCACTTATATAATAGCTTGCTTAAGATACTGGATAGAACTGATAAAATAAATGCCCTTACCATCTAAAATGCCGTCTTGAGGACCATTGTTAGGAGGTGCTGATGGTCTCACAGGTGAAGATGGTTCTGTTACAACAATAGACATGTTGGCTTCGTATGAGTGTTTGTTGAACCTCTTACATCAGCATCGGTACCGGGCTCTCTTTTTTGCAACCTACAGCCAGAAGGAATATATAAGCCATATAGTAACCCGAGGGGTGCTTGAATTAGCTTATTATATGGGCTTATTGGCTAATTGAAATATGTGAAAGCTGAAAAACTTAATTTGTTGAGCCCAAAAACCTAAAATTTTTGTCAATTCCATATTTCAATCAGACGATAAGCCTATTAGAATAAGCTTAATCCAAATATCCTCTAATTATAAATAATCTCAAGTTTCAATTTATCTCATTTCACAATAAGTATCACCCTTTTAGACTAAGGGGGTGTTTGTTCCGGCTGATAAGCTTATTTAACGAAGTATTTATCAGAGGTTAAAACGGGACGCGTGTATGTCTATATGCACCAAGCACACTGAAATCCAAATGGAAACAAAACCCGAATTTAAAATGAAACTACAACATGCAAAATTTATACTAAATTGAACATACGCAAAAAACGCCTAAATTCTGTAAAACGTCATAATAGCACAACCATCCCCCCCCCCCCTCTCTTAAGCAGCTTATTAGCATTTTGGTTTGTTAAGATTCAAAACTATTGGTATTACCTGTGAGTTCTTCTGCTTCGGTTAACCTTGAGTTTTGACGTTGTTTGCAAGCGCATTCTTAACTGGCACGTTACCAGTGACTAAAGAAGAACTGAACCCTGTTGTTGCAGACACGTACTAACAACCGTCGACCCAAGCGCTGATTTACATAAACCTGTATGAACAACACATTTAAAAAGGGCTTGAATAAAAAGAAAAATATAAAATACAAAAAGCGTGGTTTAAATTCGTATCGACATATTGAAAAAAAACCTCAAAAATTTCTATTCACCTTCAAGGCGAACACTGCTCGATTCCACATTCTTGGTATCTAAAGATTGGTGTAACTTCGCAGCGCAAAAGATCACCACTTTAAGCCGCTTTCTCGTGCATCCATTCAGGAGCCAACTCTTGCAAAATCGCAGCTGCTCATCAGCTTCTCCTGTATGCAATTTGATCAAGATTCAGTTTTCGATCACTTTCACATTACCGGATATTAAAAACTTTGATCATGAACATAAATGCTTGATTTGATCCAGGATGTATAAAAATTGCTACCTAACTGCATTCGATGTATCTCCATAACCTTTTCAGAATACGGCAACGCATACGCTTCCACCATATTTTAAACGTATCCTTAATTTTCCTACTATTTTTCTCCAAACTCATTTCCTTAATTTCAAAAGCCTTTCTCAAATTCCCAATAACATAAATGCATATTATCTACTTGCTCAACATAAGTGCATATTATCTACCTGCTCAACATCCATGGATGAATCATCCAAAGTGTGATTTCGGCTTATATATAGTTATATCTAAAAAGCACATTTTTTCCAGTTTATTTTAAAAATCATGAGCTTATACAGCGGGCGTTTGGATAAACTGATTTAGCCTGCTTATGGACTATTTGAGTTTAGCAAATCCGGAAAGCTCACTTTTTTGACCTGAAAGTGTCTATACGAATAGCTATCAAAAGGTACTACTGAAGTAAATCACACGCCTAATTTTCACACATAATTAACCTTAAACCAAAAGAAAACTGCTATGTGTACCTCCTTGTTTCGGCTTATATAGCCGGCTTATGGCTTATTTGGTTTTGAGCTTATGTTTCATAAGCTAACTTTTTGTGGATTATTTCAAAACTTTTCGGCTTATATAAGTTCATTATGACATAATGAACTAATATAAGCCGGAAAGTTTGAAAATAAGTCACGAAAAGTGAACGTATGAAACATAAGCGAAAAACCAAAATAAGCTATAAGCCGAAACAAACACCCCCCGAAATATTCAAATTCAAACAATTAGAAATGAGTCACGCTATCCACCTATAAAATGCTACTTGTGAACTGAATTAAATGCCTAATTTAATCAACAAAAGAAAAATAACCACCTTAAACATATCGAAAATGAACGAAACTCGCTATGTTTAATCTCGAACAACTAAATCAGATTCACAATTAATTACGATATCGAAGATAACTTACCGATCCATCAAGTCTGGACTAGTAATTCCGTCTGAAAACCTGGAATGTTTTCCACTTCAATTGTGGTCATCAATTGTCCGCCAAGAACACCACCAACTTGATATCCCTCGAACACTATAGGCTTCAAATTGGCACGGGTTGCATAAATTGTTGTTGTGTACCCAGCTGGGCCAGAACCTATTATTACCAAATTCTCAACACCTTGCCCTGCACAAACGAAACATTATATTGAGTGAGAAATGGGAAAACAAAAAGAAGCCTCTATTAATGTAAATATAAATCAAACATACCTAAAAACCTTATTGGAATACAAAATAAGTTAGGAAAAAAAATCATGTTTTAATTAAAGAAGGGCAAATAGAAAAATTCAAGTTTTGGTTAAGCATTTTATCAAACATTTGGCATGCTTATTCGTTAAAGAACTGATAACAACCATTTTTAGTTTCAGAAACACCCAACACCTTTAAATGACACAAAAATCAAAACCCCTAATTTTTTTTGTATAGATTTGAAGTATCGATTCATGCAACAATCTAAAATCCAAAACCAATCCATATCATAAATACACAATAAATAGGTAAAAATAACCAACCTGATAATTTTTCAAATGCGTGTGTGTTTGAATCATATCTATTCCGGTGGCCAAGATTCGGCAGCCTTATGACCACACTTATATCACATATGACCGGATGTGCTCCTGCTATGTCTTCATATGGGGAAAAGGTGTGGAACCCATGACGCCTCGATGGCTAGGAAATTGACTCCATAGACGGTCCAAAATGGCTCACTTACGCAACTTTTGCAGCTTTCTGCTAAAACCAACAACTGCAAGTTCAAACACATTTTTTGTCACTTTAGGAACCGTTAATGCAAATTCTGAATCTAGACAGTAATGAGGTGTAAATAAAAAAAGATTACGTGTTTACGCGGTGTTTCCTTGCCACACATGATGAGGCTGAGTGTATTTCCTTCAGTTGTTTTTAAATCTGACACGTAGGTTATACCTATTACGTTATCGATGTAGATTAAGCCTCTAACAATCCTAGTCTACGCTTATGAATCCTGCAACGTTAATAAAGTCGCATGATTAGTCTGTTGGTTAACCCTCTAATTATGATTATATAAATCAACACAATAAGATAATAATACAAATCTTCAAAAAATGTCACCACTCTGTTTAATCTTCAAAAGATTTGATTTATAATCCAATTGAATCCAAAAGTGGGTATATTAAACGAACCTGTAACGGTGTTTCCTCGTATCTTCGGAGATTTTAGCAATAAGACATCCCCATTATGTATTTATTCCAATGCTTGTGGCTCTTTCGTATTCTGTAAACATCCACTTGTTTTTGCCTTTGTTGCTTCATACCATGTTTTCTCATCCTTCTAGTATGCTGATTTTGCACCTGTCATTTGTTGTTTTCATTCGCTGAGCTGTAAACTTCTACCATGGCTGCATAACCAACTCGGATGATCTGTAAAAGTTACTTGCCCAGCGAAACCTTTTCATCATATCAATCTTAAAAATTGAGTTTTGGTGGCCAAACACTAAAGACAAAAAGAGACGTTCGTAAAAATGTTTCACTACAACTTTCTAGGGTAATGGTGTATAAATACGAAGTATGTGATAAAAATGCTTAAATACGTTGCTTGGTAACACATATTACCTCACGTCCAAATGATTATGCCTTTCCCTTTTATGCTCCAATGGCTTCACAAAAGCGTCCATCTATATAAAAAAAGTAAATACCAATTAATGTTTGCCTCTTTGTTAATGCTGATAAAAGACTACTAATGCAATTATTACTATTTTGCCTAAAAGATTAAAGCGAACGATCATAATTAAGATGCTCTACACAACAGCTATAAAATCAGTCCTTATGACCACACTTATATCACATATGACCGTAGTGAATACACAGCTTAAGGCAATTATGAGATTAACACTTATGACCGCAACTTATACCTATACACAGCTTATACATAGCTTAAGCACACCATTTTTTGATACATCTCATGAAAGAGTTGTAATTCATACATACACGCACTTATTCAATTCTGTAACACTAATACATCTATTAGCATTTCTCTTCTAACTTATAGGTCGATTCAACACTACGACTAATTAAAACACCCAAAAATCATCAACAAATGAAAAACCAATACAACACTCTTAAAATTAACCTAAAAAATTATGATGTATACATATAGGGAATAACATACCTTCAACTTGAACTCTTGATATTCACAATTTTGAATTAGCTAACCTTGACCACAACTTTACTAACATGAAAATATGATAAAATCGTCCAAAAAATAGATTAGAATGGACATAAAACTACCTTTTTCACAAAAAAAAACTTAAAATTATAAGATGTAAAATGTAACACCCACAAAAATTATACAACGCAGCGGAATACCACATGGGGTGCTACTTCATAATACACAGCGCTAGATACAAGAGAACGACCTCTAAATGTGTCGTTTGTAAAATAATCTCGTTGATTTTCTGAAATCAAAATAATAGTTGTCCCATAATTGCATCACCATGAAAAACTTGAATGTAAAGACTCCAATGCACATCAAATAATCCAAGCATCTAATTCACCTGAGAAAAACATGCTTAAAAGTGTCAACATTAAAGTTGGTGAGTTCATAGATTAGTTTAAATATGAATGTAAGTTTCAACTGAATGTATTTGTCCACTGTATCATCACAATACCATGTAAAAATCCCATGTAAACATTTATAAAGAATGCACGACACATTTTATGTCACCAAAAGTACCAATCTTATCCCAAAGATTTATAAAGAATGCATGACCAATTTAATGTCACCAAAATGTTTCAAGTATGTATTTGTTGGGGGCCCTGTAGTCCCAACGTGATCCGACATGTTATAACGTTCGTTCCCAGTGATAGCTAGTCACCCGAACGGGGGTTGTCAATCCCGAATAGATCTATTTTATATCATTCGCGTGGACATCACGCTATAACGTTCGTTATCGGCGATAGCTAATCACCCGAACAGGGATCCACACCCGAATAGATCTATTTCATAACATTCGCGCTTACCCTCCAAGTGATTTACAGTTCATGACGCTGTGACGTAGACTTGTATGTACCCATCACAGGTGTCCCCTCCAAGAACACCCGGGCAGTGATTTAAAGAATATATACTCCCGATACCGGTGTCCCCTCCAAGAACACCTGGGCAGTAAAGTAAAAATATGTACTCCCGTTACCGGTGTCCCCTCCAAGAACACCCGGGCAGTAATTTTGTTGATATATCATTTTAGATTTATTTAGGATGTAACAATTTTATAATCCCCACAAGAACATTTGGACATAAAAATAATAGTGGCATTTGTTTTTAATTTGCTATAAACATTATAATATCATTGATGCATTTTTAGACTAGAATTGTATTGTCGTTATATTTTTGTTGAAAATTGTGCTTCGTTGGATTTTTTTTCCTCTTTTGTTTCTTTGGGTAATGAAAATTGATCGTTTAGTTTACGGTGTTCAACCATTCTTTTGAAAAATGCACTAATAACATAGAGTTATATAATCAACAAAGATGTTAAAAAAACAAATAAATTAACAAATAATATTGAATAAAATCAATAAAGTATATGATTTTAAAAAGAAATGTGATTTGCACATTTACATTTTTTATTTAAACTCTCGGCTGTACAAACAGTTAAAGCAAACAACATAGTAAAAAAGCAAAAAATGCATACAAAACCAATGTAATTTTTTTTTAACAAAACTCCCATACAACACAGTAAGACAAAAAACACGTCGCATTAACAAATTAGCTCCCGGCGCAACGCGCGGGTGAAATTCCAACTTGTTAATGCTACGAGTCAACATCTCTTGTTGAGCCTTAATTAAGGCAATCATTTGAGCTTGATTTAAACTATGAATTGCATGTGAAGTGAACTCGAAAGTGTTATGAGGGGGAAGTGAATGAGTAGTAGACAACAGGGACATAGTCGTTGTTTATGAATACAAAATAAAAGGTAGGTGATAATATTCTGGTGTGGGATTTTAATTGTGGTGGGATAAGAAAGGAAAAATAATAATAATTAGGGTTAGGGTTATGATCAAGGCTGGGATATCATGTTATTATACTATATATTTAAATGTTAAGATCGTTGCCCCGAGGCAACAATAAATGCAATCCCATCTTTAATGAGTTCTTTTAATGATTGGGTCGACCCGCCGGCGAACCGCCAGAAACCCATCGGAACCAGCCGGACCCGGACTCGGAACCGACCAAAATTTCTTTTCTATAAGGTGACAGGTACCCCGGATACGTGTCCCTCTCCCCTTTCTCTCTTCCACCATCCCATAAATAACTTTTTTTTCTTCTTCCTGAACTTTCACACACAGCGAATGAATTAAATCACCACCGCTTCACACCACCACATCACCTTCTCCATCTCTATTATTTTTCACCGCCCCCATTAAATTTTCTGATTCTTCATAACCGCACCACAAATGAAGATCAAAAAACTATTAAATCAGATGTGGAACTAGTAACTCATCAAAATAAAAATTGTTAGCGTTTCTCTGTTCACGTTCCGGCCACCAGCGGCGGCTCCGAACTATCCGATGATATGGGTTTAGGTACTAATCAAACTTTATCTTATCTTGGGTTTCTCCAAATCACGATCGACAAATTAATTGTTGATTTTAATTTGTAGAAATAGATAATCAAATCAATCTTTGTTACTAATTCAAATCATTGTCCGAACAACAAACGTGGTCTTAATTTCATAAATCGTTAGGGAATAACAACCCGGGAATCATACTTCCCGGTTAATATATGTATTATATATATATTATCGTGTGGTTTTTCTAATTACCTTTGTCCTCAAGGGTAGTTTGGGAATTTTATATTATTTTATATTTTATTATTACGTGTATTAAACTACATAATCAGTCGCACTTAAGGGAGTAACTACAGCAAACCTAATTTTTGCTACTACGGGAGTAGTATCTAAAGACATAGATTTCGCAGTTCTAGGAGTACTGAATAAGGCTCTTCTAACTTTTGAATGCACAGAAAACTTATTTTTCGCAAGATATAAATCATGACACAGGGTAAGCACATTGTTATCACAAGAAACACACAATACATCATCTTTTGCTTTAAGAGCGTTTTTAACATCAACATTTGCTACAA
>BQNB010020793.1:0-65050 GCA_026074375.1 Tanacetum coccineum | reverse complement strand
TTCTCTTTTTAGTTAACATGTATTAATTAGTTTATAGCGTCTAACGGTTAAACTAACTACCGTTAAATATATTTTGGGAAACATATTATATATTTAATAAATATAAACGAGTTACATATATTAAATACATAATAAACGTACTCTTCGTGTCTTAACGTGTATGGCCCCAATAGGCTCACACATTTCTAGTCCTATAGGTGCTAATTCAACTACCATATTCCAACAACTGGAACATATATACCATGCATGATGCATACATTTTTGCCTTTTCTTCACCTAAACATATTTTCTTGTAAATCCTAACAGACCATATCACCATCCTGAAAATCTTACCTTTCAAATCAAATATTTTTTTTGATAAAATACCCCCACAGGTTGCTGTGTTATCCTATGACTAACATCCTTATTAATCTCTTAACAATGCAAGAAATCATTAAGAGAGCATAACATATCATGCCACATAGATTAGTGAGAAATGGTTAATAGCAGCTTAAATAAACTACTAAATTTAGCACAAGAAAAACCACAACAGATATGTCATATCACCCTTCTAATGCGTCGAGTTTTCAAGTACCTCAGAGACAAGTAGTTCCAAAAAGTACAGTTGAGCTTATTGTTAGGCCGAGAGCTAATACCACTCTTACTTAAAATGACTGCCTTTATAGTTTCAAAATGAATTTTTATAAAAACAGTATTTAGTTGTTTCTTTTGAGTAAAGTCGATTATTGGTATAAGAATTCTATCTTTTGTGTTTATCAATCTTGATACGTATCATTATTTGATATGTGTTCCTTTTGTCTTGGTACGCTTTGTTGACTCTTTTGTTTGCATTTCCTATCGGTATAGGTATTCCATCCTTTCTTTTAAGGATTCTTATGTCATTTGATCCCCATCTATTTACATATGTGAAGTCCCTTGTTGAGTGATTATGATTGTGAGATACGGTATCATCCTGGAAAAGCGAATGTTGTGGCTAACGCCTTAAGTTGGAAGGAAGGGAATAAGCTATTGCGTATTCGAGCTTTGATGATGATTGTTCACAATAATCTACCTAAGCAGATTCATGAAGTTTAGGAGGAAGTAATGAAAAGGAAGAATGTAAAGGCAGAAAATTTAGGGAGATTGATTAAGCAAATATTCGAGTTTTGCCCTAATGGAACACGTTGTTTTGGGAATCGTGTTTGGTTACCATGATTTGGTGGATTGAGGGATTTGGTTATGCATGAGTTGCATAAGCCCAAGTATTCCATCCACCCGGGATCGGACAAGATGTATCAAGATTTGAAACCGTTGTACTGGTGGCCGAATATGAAAGCTGATATTGCCACATATGTAAGCAAGTGTTTGACTTGTGCGAAGGTCAAAGCTGAGCATCATAAACCATCTGGGTTGTTGCAACAATCAGAGATTCCAGTTTGGAAGTGGGAAAGGATTACTATGGATTTTGTGAGTGGATTGCCAAGAACGCCGAGTGGGTATGATACAATTTAGGTTATTGTCGACCGACTGACCAAATTGGCTCATTTCCTACTAATGAAGAAAAAGGATAGTATGGAGAAGCTCACACGACTTTACTTGAAGGAGATAGTGTGTAGGCATGGTGTTCCTATTTCGATCATTTTGGATTGAGATAGCCATTTTACGTCAAGATTTTGGAGATCGCTTCTGGAATCATTGGGGACGAATTTGGATATGAGTACCGCTTACCACCCTCATACGGATGGTCAAAGCGAGAGGACTATACAAACGCTGGAAGATATGTTACGTGCCTGTGTGATTGACTTTGGAAGTAGTTAGGATGGCCATCTGCCATTGGTCAAGTTCTCATACAACAATAGTTATCACGCGAGCATTAAGGCTGCACCATATGAGGCTTTGTACGGACGAAAATGTAGATCACCTGTATGCTGGAGTGAGGTTGGGGATAACCAACTCACCGGTCCAGAATTGATCCGTGATATGATCGAGAAGATCATCCAGATTAAGTACCGTTTGTTAACCGCCCGTAGTTGCCAGAAAAGTTATGTAGATAAGAGAACTAAGCCGTTGGAATTTGAAGTCGGTAATATGGTACTGCTCAAGGTATCACCATGGAAGGGCGCTGTGCGTTTTGGAAAGCGCGAAAAGCTAAGTCCACGTTACATTGGGCCATTTAGGATTATAGCTAGAGTTGGTCCTGTAGCTTATACGTTGGAGTTACCTGAAGAGTTGAAGGCGATTCATAGTACGTTTCATGTTTCAAATCTTAAGAAATGTTTAGCGGAAGGCGATATTGTTGTTCCGATGGATGAGATTCAACTTGATGATAAGTTACATGTGATTGAAGAGCCAGTGAAAGTTGTTGATAGAGAGGTCAAGTGACTTAAGCAAAGTAGGATACCTATAGTTAAAGTTCGCTGGAATTCGCAAAGAGGTCTAAAATTTACTTGGGAACGTGAGGATCAGATTAAGAAAGAGTACTCTCATCTTTTTACACGTAAGGACGAAGCGAGGGAAGCGGATAAGTCAAGCTGAGCACCGGGATGACGCTCCCTAAAGGAGGGGAGAATGTAAAACCCTAGTTCCAGGTCAACGTTTATCCCGAGCTAAGATAATTATTCTTGCTACATAAATAGTTGCAGTCGTTTATACTATATAAGGTTTGATAAGAATTTCCAATTTTAGGGTAATATCATGCCGTGATTGAGTTTCTATTTGTTTTTAGCGTCTAAAAAGTCAGAAAAATTTATATTGTTGCTCCGAGAGCGTGAATATGTTATTTTTATATTTTACGATGTTTTCTTGAGTTTTTGTAAAAACCGTGTTTAAAGGTCGTGTTTTACAAGATTTAACGTTTTATTAAATGTTTTAAGTTAAGTTAAATGTGTCAGAAAAAAATGGTCTCGGAAGTGTAACCCCGAGCCTCGATTATTAGTTTTATTTAAGTAAAAAGATGGTGTGTCAAAAGTTTAGAAAGAAGAAGAGAGGAGGACTATTTTTGACAAATGATCAAACTAAGGGAAGTATAAAAGGGCATTTTACTTCTATTTTTACATAACAAAAACACACATATATCTCTTTTCTCTCCTTCTTGTCGTTCGAACCACCACCACCACTATAACATCATCATAACTTGCCAGATTTTGACATGCACAACCATCCATCTATATTTTCTTAATCCTTTTAACATTTCCTACATATCTATACCAAAATAATTGAATATTTGGTTGGTTCTTGAGTATTTTGTGTATAAGAGGGTGTTTAAAATACTTATATTCTTGTTGTTTTGAAGTGGTTTGTTTGAAAAAGGTTGGTTTATTTTGGGTTTATGCTTGCGTCTGAATTCAAAAGCCAAGGGGAAGCCATAGTTTGATTTTCTTGAAAGCATTGTGAGCATCTAGTTGTATTTATGTATTGATTAATTTAGTTATATTGCGTGTTATATGGTTATTGCTATAAGGTTCAAGTGCGAAAATTATCGAAAGTGTGTTTAGTTATTGAAAAAAGTTTGATGGTTTTGGTATAATTACATAGGCTAGTTAAGCATGTTTTAATAGTTGGAATATGTCAAAAATGTGATTTTAATGGGTTTTGTACATGCTTGGTTTGACCAGAAAGTTTGACGTCAGATAGAAAAACATATCAGTCTCGCATACATCTGCACTGTATATTTTAAAGAACTGAATTCTCCTCCAGAGAAATTATAATGAACGGCCAATGATATACTATTTACTTACACTCCCAGTACCTAACGACAGCAGTGTTCATATGATTATATGCTAGTGTGATGATGACATGCCTATCTCGTGATCACCAGTAGTATGAGCCCATACTCACGCGCCACCTATTTACACATACATCACCACCCATACTATGTCCGCTCGCCCTCCATCCTCAACACCTCTAATCGCGAAACAACAGCACCCCCGCTTATCATTACATGAAAATAGACTCTTGTCACTCCTAACGACAGCCACTTACTCGCACACACGATCAGATAGTTTGCACAACTTGCCCAGCTCGTAGCGTGACCATACGTGTTTTCCTATCCCATTCTCCGCTATCTGGCCTCCATTTTTGGCCTACGTGTAGCCAAATCCGTTTAGATTAATATAGATGCACCCCTCCAGTTCCCAAACTGCCAGCTAAGACCGTTCGGTAGTAGGCCAACCGTAATAGCGCAGTGTAGAATGCTCGCTACTAGCCACATCCACCCCCTCAATACCAACCTCTCCGCCTACCCACCGCCATACTTTCTCTCAAGGCCACACCACCCTCACGCAATTGTTCCGAACCCCTATATACACCCAGAATTAAATCCCGGCCCTCCACTCCCCTTCCCTACTCTCACGAACGCCACCGACACAACACCATACCCCCGAGCTCATAATCTCTATCATCATCCCTCCACTCGAAGTCCTTGACTTTTGCCGTCACCACGTATATCACTTTCACCCCCGCTGCAACCACCCACACCCATATATATACACCCCAATTTTGAATAATCTATCACAATCGCCAGCCTCCGATTCAGCCGCAGTTGTAATGTTAGTTAAAACCCTGATAACGAAATCTCTGCATGTTCGGATTATACTTTTCACCGTACTTTTGTAACTTTTCTAAAAATAGAAAACTTTATGGAAAATATCTGTAAATATTGTTAAGCTGCGTCAATGTGAAGTGTTCCCCTGAAGTCCACGCCACTTGGACGATTGTTAGTATATCGATTGTATATACGTAATTGTTAATATATATATATTTTATATATATATATATATTATATTTATTATATATATATTATATATATATATATATATATATAGTATTTATATATATATATATATATATATATATATATACATTATTATATATTTAATATATATAAATGCAAGTATGTTGTGTTATTATTTAATATACTTTTAGTCACATACCGTTTATATGTATTCTATAGGTCACGATTAGGACGTTGATGGATTATTTGCGCTTGTTTGATTGATTGTTTGGTCTTTTGCTTAAGGTGATTTATAGCTCTCATTTAAAATCTTTTAATTGTTTTTATAACCCGCAAGGGGGATGCATGTTTGTTTTATAAAATCGAAAAAATAAGTTTTTATGGATGATGGACTCCGATTCGAGTTTCTTTACGCATTAGTAGCTATTGTCGAAGTCCTTATTTCATGATCCGTTAATTGCCTTGTAAAGGTTGAATTCTAATGAGTTAAATAGATCTATTGGGTGTGACAACCCTGGCTGGGGTTTGATCCTTGTGACACCCTGTCTCAAGACATTTTGTATTTAGAAAGTAGTAGGTATATGACAATAATACCTTATTTTGGGGGACACTAACATATGAAATGCCATATGTATTGTTAATGTTCGATGTCATGAGCTTATTGCGTGAAAGAAAAGAAGTTGCTATACATTGCATTTGTTGCTTTGTTTTCCCGAGAACTAATTACGTGTTCAAAGATTGTTGCTTATTAATTATTTTAAACCCTATGAATTTCACTCAACATTGTTGTTGACGTTTTAAACATGTTTTATCCCAGGTAACCAAGGATGAATGCAACGATGGCGTGGAGGTGTCGTGCGTGTGATGGATTTATTAAAAGACTACTTGTGTGTTCCTTGTCTTTCAAAAACAATGTCTTAAGTTGTTCTAAAACAATGTCTTTTATTTGAAACAATAGTTTTTCAAATGTTGTAATGGTTGTGGTTGCGATTCTGTGGGGACCTAAACGCATTTGGTGGTGTGGGGCGGGGGCGGGGAGTATTATTACTCTGATTAATAATGGAACCTTGGTTTGTTAAAACGTCTCATTTTGTGTCGTTTTCTATTATATTGGTGAATGGAACACTAACATTTGAAGTTTTTTAGCCTTTAAACAATTGTATTTACTAAACTTAACTATTTGGAAGTTTTTTAGGACCTCAAACTCAATGGCGTTTGTTGTTAACATCAGGTTTGTTCAGAATTAGGGTTTGAAAGCAAGTAACCAGAAAATCTTGTTCTACAGATAGTTCTTTTTGTAGAACAAAACGTTTTCCAAAATCTTCAGACAATTGATTCAACTTTGCATAATCAATTGGAGTAATATTAACTTTCTTTTCTTTTGAAATCGAATCATTTTGTTTTTCAGTCATTTTTGATCGAGTCTCTTCCTCTAAAATCAATGTTTCTTCTTCACATTATCACAGAAGAATCACAATGATGTTATTAAAGAGCACATACCCATATACAGTGTTGGCTTAATCCGCTGAGCTTTCTTAAGATAAAATGGATTTTGATAACCAAGAGCTTGTTTGTGAGTGTCATCATAAAAAAACTTATGGTTTCGTTAACATGTGCATTTTTGAAGGGGCAGAATTAACCCATTTTATAGACAATATTATCCAATTCCTTTATTTTCTTTTCTAAATCAATTTCTTTGTCCATGTATTTACTTTCTTTTTTCTGGATTCATTTTTGAAAACAATAAATGTTTGCAATAAAGATTCCTTTTTCTTGATTTGATTAGAAAGATTTAGTTCAAATGAGTCAATTTGCTGCTTAAGTGCAAGTCTATCCCGAATCATATCATCCATTTGAGAATCAATCAACTTTTCATGACTATTCAAATCAATATTAAATCTTTGTTCAAAAGTTTTGATTCGTTCCTTATATCTTTCAAGCTCAGCAGTTAATGATTCATTAATAACGGATTTCTTATTTCAGCATACATTTGTAACTTGAATTAGACATTTGCTCAATCACAAACATTATCATTGAATCTTGATTAGCAGGAGATGGAGTATTTTGAACAACTTGACTTTTTTTCTCTTTTAAATATTGTTCATATGAAATCATATTGCTTTCACTTGTAAATTCATCATTTGAATCATCAACGAAAGCTTGTTGTTCACAATCCTACATCTCTTGAACATTTTGTTCAAACACATGATTATCATGATAAGTGTTGTAAGTTGGTACCTCTGAGATAACGTCTGAATTATGATTAGAGAAATTGGCCATGAAACTTACTTGTGTGGTAGGTACTTCATCACAATCTGAATCATATAAATTAATTCCATCTGATTGGAAGAGTGCATTAGTTGTCATTAAGAAAGCACCTGGGCCAGAATCAACTTTTCTCCTGTATCCGCCAAAATTGCAAGTTGTTCTTTACTCAAAGCAATCCCTGCGTTCTGAACTTGTGCTAGCAACATCTTCTCTTTGAACCATGCAGAATTATGTACCTTCATAGGTTGAGTACACTGCCTTGCTATATGATCATTACCCTTTGAAAAATTACCCATATAACTATGAGTCTGTCGTTCTTGCATATCAACTTGGTTCATTGGATTTGACGAAGTCTATAGTTTATTGTTGGTTGATGGGTAAATTGAGGCAAGCGTGGTACACATGAATGCTAAAGCTTTGTGTAAGCATTCAAAGGGATCATCAGTTGGAAGAAAATATGGTACAACAATCTTGAATCACAAATTGGAGAAGATATATGGTGACTGTTGAGAAAATTCTGGCGCTTGAGATGAGTGTGTTGAATCACTGATGATTGAGAATGATTCAACTTGAGATGCTTATGGATGAAACATTGAAAGTTGATGAGTATCTCTTGCACACTGTGATTGCTGATTGTTAACTCTCTCATTTATGTTAAACATTTTAAAGTAATTGACGTGTGAAATCAAATTCAGGATCTTAAGTAGATTAAGTGATGTTGTTGTGGTTTGTTGATGAAAATCTACTTCACGGGATTTTACAAGTCTTAATTAAACCAAAAAAACACGTGAGTATTTCGCGGGATTTTACTAAATCAAGAAGAAACTGTGAAAATAGAATTGTTGTTGGTGAAATCGTTGTTGTATTTGAAGTACTTGATGTTTTGTTAACGATTGTCGAGCTAAAAAGATGAACGGTTACTACACTTTCAACTTAAAATGATCAACGGATGATTAAAACACAAACAAGGACTAACGATGTAATTGAAATCCAAGTTAAATGCTTAAGGTTGTTAATTAAAGTTGTAGGGACTAACGGTGAAATAACGGTTTACTTTGGAGGACTAACAGGCTGAATTATAGGTTCTGAGGACCAACTGTGTAAACCTTTGTCAACTTTGAGGGTTAATAAACAACTAAAGGACAAATTGTGAAATTATCATGAGGTTCAGGGACTGCATGTGTCAATTTTGAATTAAGTTTGATATTAAACTAATTCCCTCCAAACAGTGTCTTTCTTCTTCGTTTAAATGTGAGAAAATGCAACGATTATTTGACTTGTCTCGCGAACTCGTACAGTTATCGTCGATCAAAAGTGAATACACTACGATGATCTACGAAGGATCGCGGTCGTAACGATATATATTAGAAGACGCCTGATCACCCGAAACTCGAAATCAAAAAACCCTAAATGACTTGAAACGTGTATAATTCGTCTTCGTAAACTGATTAAATCGCCTCTCCTTAGATTGTGTTTAACTCGCCTCTGTGTTTGTGATTTAACCGCCTCCACAAACATGATTTAATCGCCTCCTCTTGATGTGATTAACTCGCCTCTCAAAAGGATTAACTCGCCTCTCAAAAGGATTAATTTGCCTTTCACAGAAGGATTAAATCGCCTTTTACAAAACTTATGCTTTAATCGCCTCGCAAAACTTGTGCTTTAATCGCCTTCAAAGCTGGTGCTTAACTCGCCTCCAAAACAACCAAAACGTACTAGTAGTCCTTTTTCTTGTCTTTAACAGAAACCAACAAAACATTGTCCTTTCTTTTGTCTTCAAACCGTGGAGATGAAGAACACAAATAAACCCAGAAAAAGCTTGTAATAAGCTTGAAATATAATCTTTTAAGCCACATAATAAGCCACGACAACGACTACAAATAAGCTTCTATAACTTAGGTAATGAGCGTTTAAGCTTTTGAACTAGATTAAGCCAAAAGAAACTCAAAAACCACCGAGATAAGCGGTGACTGAATAAACTAGAAAATAAGCTATTAATACACTTTAAAAAGCTGTGAAAGGAACTACTTAGCCACAATAACAGAAAAAAAAATGATACAATAAAAAAAACACACGTGATTTTAAGTTAAAAAAAATACCAGTTTGCCATGTGGGCTTCTAAATCGTAATCTAAAAAACAAAAAAGAGAAGCGTGATCTTAAGCCCAATAATAACGCAAGAAACTGTTATAAATTCTAGTTATGTTTTGGAAAATGTTTTTAATCTTTTTAACCAAATAAGCTAATAACAAAATTTAAGCCGAATGTTTCTTAGCTTATAAATAAGCCGAACCAATAAGCTCAATAAAACCACCACAACGAAACACTAAAGCCCCAAGATCGTAACCATGGTGATGATACAAATTGAACGATTTGATATTTCACACAAATAAAGAACTAGAGAGAGGAAGCTAGAAAGAGAAGTAGAAGAGAGGATACACCAAAAACACACACATGAATATGAGGAAAATGCATTCAACCAACACCTTCTCCATGTGTGGATAGGGATTTTATACAAAAGATAAACCAGACTTTCCATGGGCTTTCTGTGCTTTGGCCCGGTTAGCTTACTAAATATTACATGATATTGTCTAACTATTACAAAGGCTCGTGAGATCGATAATGATCGTCACTTCACTAAAAACTGAATTCCTAACAACATTTGGTGATGACAACGGATGAGACAAAGTAATGGGGGGTGTGGGGGGTGTGGGGGGTGGGGGTGTGGGGGGGGGTTGGTTGTGGTGGGTGTGTGGTGGGTTTTGGTTGTTTTGGTGTAGGGGTTGTGGTGGGTTTGGTGGGGTTGGTGTTGTTTGTTTGGGTTTGGTTGGTTTATGTGGGGTAATATAAATTGGTTTGGGGGGGGGGGGTGGGGGGTGGGGGGGGGGGGTTGGTGGGGGGGGGGGAACGGGCCCCCCCCCACCACCCACCCCACCCCCCCCCCCAACACTAAAGCCCCCCTCGCCCCCCCCCCCCCCCATAAAAACTAATAGACCATAAATTTCACATCCAACCCCCACCCCCAAAGAGCATCCCCCTTCAAGCGCCACCCGCCCCCGACCAATCCGTGGCCTACGCCGGAACCGGTAACCAAAACGGAAGACGTCCTCCCAACAACCTTTCAAAGACAGATTTCAAGAACCACCGTTTACTTTGGAGGATTACGAAATTCGCTTCTCGGCACCAACCATACGAATGGTGGTGGCGGAGGGGTTGGGGGTGAGTGAATGGAATTTTTGGATGCGAGGGGTGGGGTTGTGGATGTAAGAAAGTAGTGGTGGGGGGATATGGGGTGGTGTGGATGGGGATGTGGGATGGGCTAGTGTGAAGCTGAGTGATGCGTGTGAAGTGATGATGTGTGGTGGTGGGGGCGTGTGCGATGGGGCGTCTTGCCACCCAAGTATGGGAATTAACACACACACACAACATCTTCTCCGTTTACTTGGAGGATTATCGAATTCTCGGCACCAAACATTCGATGCCCACCAATATGAAGATATATGACGGGTCCACGGATCCGGACGATCATTTCATCATGTTTGTAGGAGACGCAAATCAAGGTGAATGGCAGATGCTCGTGTGGTGCAAAATGTTCTGGACGGGGCTGCTAGGGATTGGTTTGACCGTTTACCATACGAAAGTATCCATAACTGGACAGACATGTGGGAATGGTTTGTGGAAAGATTTGCATTAAGAAGAAGGTGCTTCAAAGACCCTACTAAAATCTCTAAGATAGTCTGAAGAGCAAATGAAACCTTGCTAGCTTTCAAGGAATGATGGATGGATAAAACCAGTTTCATTCAGGATGTCCCGAAAGTGATGCAAATTTCGGCCTTCATGAGTAATTTTAAGTGCCAAAAGTCGTTTCTCTGACCGTTGGGCCAATTTAGCGCCAAATTTTCTATGCCTGGATTTAAACAGATATTAGGCTAAGTGTTGAAGACTTGCCGATAAGGCGTTAGCGAGTGATTGAAGGACTCGCTGAAGCAGCTATGCTTCAGCGAGCAACCTCAAACGTATTCAAGTCAAAGACATCGTCAATGATGTCGAAGATTACTTAAATATATACACATTAGCTGGGATGAATATCAACTGCTATGTAGATGGAATACGCTGAAGGTTTGAAGAGAGTCAGGGGTGGCAGTACCCTGATGATCTTCATTACTCTTTGAGATAAATAAAATGAGCATAACTCTTATCTTGAAGTGTGTATAGGCGGGACAACTCGATAAAGCAAATGGCGGGATAAAAGTGTCTTTCGAATTAAAGTCTACTTAGTACGAGTTGGTGAAAGATGCGAACAGTTGGCAAAACTGTTCACAAAATTATGTATGGGATATCTTGATCTTCTCATTTTTTTTATTCCTTTTTCTTAATTTTAAAACGTTAAGTAGAATAGTAGCAGTTTTCTTTAAGGATATCAAGAATGCTTTAGAGTCGTAACACCGTAACACCTTCATGTTATTTCTGTTACATTTTCATTCTTTCACCATTATGTGATATATATATCTTATAGTTTATGTATAGATTCGCTAAGCCTATTCAATCACTAGGTGCGTGCAATACAAAATGAAGGAGCACATGGTGTTATGGTTGGTCGCGCAGCCTATAATAAGTGAGAATATTTAGACAATAATAATTGAATGTCACTTGTTCTATACATGATGTTTGTTGACATTTACTAAAGTTGTGCTTGATTTTTTTTATAGTTTACGGGCCTTGTTAGGGAACGGTTGATACTGAAATTTATGATGCACTACCTAGTACTGTCTCTCGTCGTCAGGTTTGTCCAAGTATTGTACTGTAATTCATTATATAAATTCTAATACCATTGTACCTCATTTTCTTACTAAACATGTTACAGTGTGTTACATGTGCGATTTGGAATAGTTGCTCATCTAAATGTTGGTAAATCATGTTTCATCAATATGAAGCATCATATGTGCCCAGCAGCTCCAAGACCTAGTGTTACAATAGTATTAAAGTAGGTTACTGAACCTGCACTCTTGACTCATCAGTAAATGAACAGTAGAAGGTTGCGCTATCAACTTTTACATGTTCATTGTATCGCATTCAATTTTAATTTTAAGGGTCAGATACTTCTGTTTAAGTTACATGTCCGACTAATATTAATGCAAAACTCTTAGATTACCTAAATAACATACTAAATTGTAAAATTCATATAAACAAAAAATAATGTGTGTAGGTCAGCTCAACCTGTGGTAGGGTTTCATGAGACAATATCTTTATCAGTTGAAAATGATGTTAACTTTGTGTATATATTATGCAGGAATCCACAAGTAGGCGTACAAGCCCACGATCGTGAATTGAAGAAGAAAAAGTTGAGGATGGGGATATAGGTAAATTTTTATATGTTTTGATCCTCCTGTAGTTATAGGTGACGCCGAATAATTCACTTTAGCTTATATGATCAATTAATGTATTTAATAATGTTAGATGGGGATATAGGTAAATTTTTATATGTTTTGATCCTCCTGTAGTTATAGGTGACGCCGAATAATTCACTTTAGCTTATATGATCAATTAATGTGGATAACATCTTAGGGGTTACCAATTATGTTTATGAATATTTTTACCCTTTTACGGACTTATCGTTGTACCAAGTGTAGAGCAGAATACATTCCTTTCAGAATTGCTAAATTCCCTACTCTAAGCTTAATTTTGTTGCACCTTTGTTCAGTGTTAAGTAGTGCGAGGCATAGTCATGTGAATCCTACTGTTATTCGATCTTGGCTTAGTCCTTGGTTTACGATTATGTCTATAAACAAATATCTTCCTCAACCACAAGTAAACTTTCATAACATTTTGTGCAAAAACATCGGGGATGGATGTTCTAGTTACGTCTGGTCAGAAAACTGGATCGGTGGGAGTCCTCTTAAGCCTTTATACCCACGTTTGTATCAACTGGAAACAAATCAATCTTGCAAAGTAATGGAGAGATGCAACAATTTCAATGGGCAGAAAACAAGATCTTGGGCTTGGAGAAGGCCCGTCAGGGGTGGGCAGGAAGCAACACAATATAATGATCTGCTTGTTTTACTTGAGGGTTTCAATGTTGTAGACAAACCATACATATACATGGGATTGTAATTTAAATCCCACCAAAGTATTCAGTGTGTCATCTCTTCGTAGGAACATTGAATCCTACACTCCTGTCAACTCAAGATAACATTCGTTGAAATTGTTCACTCACGATAAAGGTAAACATTCATACATGGCGCCTTTGTTTGGATCGGTTACCTACTATACATAATCTTGATGCTCGTGGAATAGATGTTCTACCTACTCGTTGTGCAATTTGCGACGTGGACATTAAAACTACCCATCACTATTTGTTGATTGCACGTTGGCTGCCAAACTTTGGGAATCGATTGCAGTTTGGTGGGGATTTAGTGATGCTCCTAAATCTATAGATTCCCTACTCAGGTGGGCGGATACGGTTAACTAAAATGCCTCATTAAAAATTTATTTCAACGTGTAGTACAAACTATGGCTTAGATTTTTTTCTCCAAAAGGTTAGTGATGACATATGGATTTTCATCATACATACCTCCCCGGAAAAAGAATCTCTTGGACGATATTAAGGTCTTCTCAGACCATTGGATTGTAACTAGGAATAGATCTTTAATGCCTAAATGTTTGCTTGGATTTATGATCCAATATCTTCTTGTAACACTATTTTGTTATCCTCTCTTTTTCTAGATTCTTGTTAGTTTAATAAAATTGCCGTAAAAAAAGGCATGTGATATGAGTCTTTTTTTCAATACAAGAAATAAGTCAAAAGCATATCTACCGCAACGCGCGAGCTATGTCGAAAACAATCCCATCGCAACACGAGAACACCTAAACCTCCTCACGAAACGAAATTAGACACAGTTGCGACAAATGATAAACACAAAACCAAGTCAAAAACAGTTATGCTGCAACGCGCGAACACCAAACACCACGTTACGTTCAATAAGTTGTTATTTTTTACAAATGTTCAAATTACATGTGCTTGAGTACATACATCTATGGCATGTTACTATGCATGCAATGAAAAACAAGAGAGAAGTGCAAAAATCATCCTTGTGGTTTGTCAAAAAACCGTCTCACGTCCCTCTTTAAATAATTGTCCAAAACACATCACTCCGTCAATGTTTTGGGACACGATACATCCCTTGAACTAACGGTGCAAATTTTTTTCTTGTTAATTATTAACGATGGTCTAATTTTTAACGGTGCAACTATATATGAGAGTATTGTTGTCTTTTTGCTGTCACATAGATGATTTTTGCACTTCTCTCTTAAAAAAAAGTTTTTTTTGTTTTTTAATTTAAAAAAATAACTTTTTTACATTATTATTTGTAAAAAATTTTAAATTTTTTTTTCAAAATCTTAAAAAAAAAATTCGCACTTTACAAAAATCTTATTTGTATTAAAAAAAATAGTTTTGTTTGTTTTTAAAAAAAATTTTACAAAACTTAAAAAAAAAATTCGTACTTTTACAATCTTAGTTTTGAAAAAAAATGTAAAAATTTTGTATTTTTTAAAATCTTAGTATTTAAAAAGTGCAAAAAAAATTTAAAAAGTTTTGTAAAAAAAGTGCGAAATTTAAAAAAAAAATAAAAAGTGCGAAGTTTTTTAAATTTTTTTAAAAAGTTTTGTAAAAAAATTTTTAAAAAAGTTTTTAAAACTACGATTTTGGTTCGATTATTTTTAAAAAAAATTTAAAAATTTCGAATTTTTTTTACAGAACTTTTTAAATTTTTTTTTTACATTTTTAAAAATACGAAAAAGATTTAAATCTTTTTCAAAAAATTTAGATTTTTAAAAGTGCGAATTTTTTTTAAAAAGTTTTTAAAATGTACAAATTTTTTTTAAAAAGTTTTCTAAAAAAAGTACGAAATTTAAAAAAAAAATTAAAAATAATCGAACCGAAATCGTACTTTTAAAAACTTTTTTAAAAATTTTTTTACAAAATTTTTTTAAAAACTTCGCACTTTTTAATTTTTTTTTTAAGATTTTGTAAAAAAAATAAATTTTTTTACGAATAATAATGTAAATTTTTTTTAATTAAAAAACAAACAAAAACTTTTTTTAAGAGAGAAGTGCAAAAATCATCCATGTGGCAGCAAAAAGACAACAATACCCTCCTATATAGTTGCACCGTTAAAAATTAGACGCTCGTTAATACTTAACGGAAAAATTTTTTGCACCGTTAGTCCAATGGATGTATCGTGTCCCAAAACATTGACGGAGGGATGTGTTTTGGACAATTATTTAACGAGGGACGTGAGACGATTTTTTGGCAAACCACAAGGATGATTTTTGCACTTATCTCGAAAAATAATAAACACGTATCTTTTTTATATAATAAAAGAATTACATCATTTTAGAGTTTTCTATCAAATTGAATCTTATGAATTAAAAAATTGCACCAATCAAAACTTTTGATTTTGACACATAAGCAAAACCGCACGATCTGATTGGTTGATAAAAAGTCAAAATTAAATTCAGTTTGGTCAAAATTGACAAAAAAACGTGTAGAAGGAAAAAACTATCAAAAAATATATGTGTCAAAAATATGATAAAGAAAACTTCTTAAAAGCGGGACTGATTTTATTTAAACTTCAAGGGCCAAAAGTTGCATGTTATCTAACTTCCAATACATAAACTTCAAAAGACTAAGGGTCAAATATGAACTTTTGAAAGAGATAATCAGAGTCTCAAATTTCAACCCAAATAAGTTTGAAGAACAAATGTTTAGGTTTTAAATCACCTGACATAACAATCGCATCCATCTTCTATAACCTGAATTAAACCCTACCTTCCTAAAACCCCTAAATCAAAACGATTAGAGAACCAAAATCGAATACTAAAATCTAAGTATTTGTATTTATAGTCAAACAAACGGAAAAAATCGATTCAAGGTACGGTTTTGGATTGTATTTTTTTATTTTCTTTGATAGTTGGATTAATTAAACTTTTATCATAAATTTGTCAATGTTGTTCAAGATAAGCTTAAAAACGTATTAATCACTGAGATTAGGTTTAAGTTTTTTTTATCATCTTTTGGTGTTGTTTAGTTGATAAAGTTGTGTTTTATCTGTTAAATTTCACCGTGTTTTGTTGAAGTTTTGCTTTTATGGGTCTTTTGTATTGTTTAGTTGATAAAGTTGTGAAATTTTGTTGAATGTAATGGTAGATTATGTTGAAGTTTTGATGCTTATAGCGTCCGGGCATAATAAAGGGGTGACTGGTATGCTTTCTGAATGTCTTATTTATTATAATCTCATGTTAAAGTTTAGAGAACAAATTCACACACATCCAACTTGATTCACATGGAAATTGGCTCTTCTTTCTTATATATACATGTTTGTTGGCTGGTGCCACATCCTATTTGAAGTCTAAAGATGTTTTTTTTTCAGCTTACATGTTAGATATTAGGGGAAAATCTGCGTTTTTTGTTGGACGGGAATGGTATTTAGTGCCCATGTAGTACGTATCAAATTGCTCAAATGAGGTTTCATGTAAGGTTAATAGGTTGCTAAAGAATAATTTCGTGATAATATTCCCTCTTGGGTGAGTTGTTCTTTTAAAATTCCATTCTAAAGTCCTTCAAAATATTGCTTGAACATGTGTGGCGGTGTGTTCAAACCCCGTAGATTAGATTTATTAACAAGGAGATACGGCATTTTGCCAAGATACACAATTAATAAACGCGTTATTAAAAGAAATTTAAAAAAATTCAATTACAAACCACCTCTGATAAAAAAAGGATGGATTTTTTTCCTCAGAGTTACAATTTTAGGAATCCAAAATATTAAGAATCATAATTTTTTGATCAATAACAAAGGAGTTATGAATTTCGCAAGTTTACGATAATAAATACTTTTATAAAAATAATTTTATAAAAGTTACTGTTCGCATCAGGTATTAATTGAAAACCATCATAGTTTGATAAAAACTTTAATTTACGAAGACGTGCTCGAAAGAATCACAAAAACAGATAAAACGAATAAAATACGGTTTTACATTTACGATACGCGAGCGAATTTATAAAAATCCATGCACAGGAGAAAAAGCGTGTACTGTCGCCACCAGAGGACTCAAAATATGAAAATGTAATACTTTGATACATCGTCTTAATACGAGAACGTGGACGTAAGGAATGTACAAAACAGGCTTAAAACGAGAAAGTTACGCCATTTTTACTAAAGAAATATTTATAAACGTTTTAACTTTATAAATATGATTTCACAATAGCAATTAGCTGAGTGATGTATGCTATAAGAATTAATATATTTATTAGTTAATCAAAGTGCTTAGAACTTATACGACACTATAACATAATTAGGTTTAGGTTGCATTCGGTCATTATTGTGACGCATTTTCTGTTATACTTGGATTATCATTCACTCGAGGTGAGTTTATTGCCCCACGTTTTACTTGTTTTACATATATTTTACAACTTTTAGGGTGAGAACATGCTTGTTACCAAATCTATTTACATGATTGGTTTGAATTTACTACATGTGCATTTACAATTCGTTTTATAAACTGGTCTACATACTCAATTACTTATTTTGGAACGAAATACATTGCTTGTTTCACTTATTTTTAAAAACAAGGACAGTACTTTACTTTTACCCAAATGATTACGGATTAGCTTAAGCAGATTGAACTGTGAATTACTCAGAGGGTAAGTACGAATGTTATGAAATAGATCTATTCGGGTGTGACAGCCCTGTTCGGGTGATTAGCTATCACTGGGCAAACGAACATTATAGCATGTTGGAGCACAACATTTACACGAACACGAACAATTACGGTGCCTTAAATAAAGTGGCATATATATGAGTCTACGCAGCAGTTTCATGAACTTAGAGTAATCATAATCTTTGTTTTATACACACATGAATATTTACGTTGCCTTAAATAAAGTGGCAATACATACTTTGAACAATGGTGGTCCAACTACACATATCTTTTTGTGACTATTTAGGGATTGAAATGGTCATGCATACTTCATAACTCTTTGGTTTATAACATTCATACTTAACTTTTTGTGACTGTTTGTGGATTGAAATGGTCATGCATACTTTACAACTCTTTGGTTTATAACATTCATACTTAACTTTTTGTGACTATTTGGGGATTGAAATGGTCATGCGTACTTTATAACTTTTTGATTTACAACATTCATACATACATTTTAGGAAACATGCAAGGATTGAAACAGTCATACATACTTTACAAAACTTTGGTTCAACATTTATACTTACAAAAACCTATGAACTCACCAACTTTATGTTGACACTTTTAAGCATGTTTTTCTCAGGTGAATTAGATGCTTGGCTTATGTGATGTGCATTGGAGTCTAAATAATTCAAGATTTCTTTTCAAACGACACAGTTAGATGTCGTTCTCTCATGACTTGAGCAATGGTATTATGAAGTAACGCTCCCGGAAACATATTCCGCTGCGACACATTTTTGGGGGTGTTACAGCTTGCGTTTGTTATTGTGTCTTAAGTAGATCTAAGTCACCACAAACCTGTGCCAGTCTCTCAGGCTGAAAACCTCTCCTTATCCGTTAGAATTAGGATTAACATAGATTTAGCATAAGTTTAACATAGAATATAATTAACATAGTGTTTAAAGCACTTTGGTTGAGGTGTTACAAATATTGATAAAATTAAAATATTAAGTTCTGCGATCTGTATGTTCTGATATACTGCCCTACTTACCACGTCACTCCAGTCTTCCGGGTACATTTGCTTAACATGTTGTTTTAGGTAAAGTAGGCAAAATATATATTTAAAACCTGAACTATCATAAAATACACCTACACGATGACACAATCAAAGCTAAAGAAAAAGTCTAACTTAAAGACTAAGCTGAAAACAAAAGTGCTTCTCGGGAGACAACCCAGACTATTTTTAATTTGTTTTATATAGTCTGTCTTCCCAGGCATCAATACGGAGTATCCGTCCCACACCATACGGCGTATTGATTGTTTGGACGTTGTCCAGTCCTTTAATTTTTTGCATTTAAAACATTATTGTCAGTTATGACGATACAGCATATTCATTATATGATACGGCTCATTTAGCAGACTGACTCGTAATCAGATACTTTTTACAGGTTTCATACGGCGTATCCTGATTTTGGGATACGGCGTATTGACTTCCTATACAATTTTTTTTTATTTTTTTTATTTAACCGTAGGATTCCCGAGATAGGATTGCATGGTTTTCCTTTATTTTTCACAGGACCTCGCTGGAAAGAAATCGACAATGTTGGTGAAGTATTGATCATCTGGAATTCTTGCTCATATAATCAACATGGAAAATCTACCGAGCAAATATCAGGGGAGTTTCTTGTTCTAATTATTTTATTTCCCATTTTTAATGTTTTATCTATACAACGAGGACGTTGTATAATTTAAGTAGGGGGATGGGAATTAGTACGCTACTTGTCCTATTTTTCACATTAAAATGCTTAAATTATGCTCAAATTAAAAAAAATTCAAGCATACTTTTGTGAAAATACTGGTTACATAACCCGCACACATAACCCTTATTAGATATTGTAAGGATTCAGCCTTATTCGTTTCCAAATGTTTACCCAAATTCCATAAAAATATAAGTGTGTCGGTGATGTTGTAGACTTTAGAACTTGGCTTGGTATATCTATTTGAGACCATAATAATGAGTACTATGGATTTAGATGGAGTAACTTGTTTAAATTGGTAAATTTCTAGGATTACATCCAAAAAGCCTATATATGTTGTGTTATTAACTAACCACACCGGTTAGTTAACCCGCGTATAAACCCTTTATTTACTCTCACTTTAGGAGTAAGATTCCCTAGAAAAATCAGTAGAGCCAATTCTTTAGGATAACACCAACTATTTGTTTCGTTACACCTTAGCCTACCCTGTTAGATTAAGTCTATTTATCAATTGCTAGTTGCTTTAAGTGTAAAGTATGTATTTCATGTGTCTTGTGTTATTTTCTATCTCTGGTATGGTTGCGAAAATTGCACATTGCAATCGGGAATGTAAAAGTAGTCAAACTCATGTATTTTACTACCATCACAATTATTGGTATGTCCGAAGAACAAAGAATTATGGATGAAATTATCCGGATTTATTATAATCGTGAAGATGGTGAAATTACACCGAGATTCGTAGTATATTGTTAAAAAATGAAAAAATAGAAAATCGCTGCAAAAAAGAGGAGGATAGTATAAAGATAGTCAGTTCATTAAAGCTTAAACCGATGGTATTATTTGAAGGATTGATTATTCGTTGATACGTATTATAAATAAATGATGTAAAGTTTTGTATAAAGTGGTAGATATCGCCACTTGTCTTTGTAAAAGTATGTATAGTATGGATGATTGGGAAGTTGACCGTTACGATAACGCCAACTTGAGGTTGTTTTTGATCTATGTCGAAGACGTTTGTGTAAATATTTCTTGTCTTTATCATGGTAGCGGTCGGGAAAGTATCTAGTAACTTGTACCTTATTTGTTTGGACTTAGTCTATTTTTTGTAATTTTTATTTAACAACAATTATTTCCCTTTCCTAATCTCTATTATCAGGTTTAACTCGAATAAGGATGCGAGCAACCACATGTTTCTATTCCGTCATTATGACCATGTATGTGTGATTTTGTTTGCCTTCTTGGTTTATTACTTTTGGAAAAAGGAATAGTACCCTATATCACTTTTCGTCCTAACCCTTGGTTTTACTCAAGTAAGGGAATTAAATGCAATCATGTATGTCTATTCCATGTTATAGATGTGTATATGTTGGTTTGTCGCCCTTGTTGGTTTACGGTTTTGGTAAAGAATACTCGTCCTATTCTTAGCTTATTTCGAGTAGGTTTTTTAAATGCCAGTCATATGTGGCTATTCCATCGTTTATGGGTGTGTATGTAGGTCTTTGTCGCCTTTTCTGGAATATATGGTATGATAGAGACTTGAAAGAGTGATCAAACCTATAAGCCTTCTAAAATAAACCAATTTGCCTTTATAACTTGTTACGCCTTAGTTTAGTGGCTAGAGTGTGTATCCTTGCCAGGCCTATGATAGAATTACTCGTTTACTACAGCAGTTAAGGAATTAGTAATGTTACCACATAGAATAGTCGAGTGAATTTGGTTTTTTTCATCTACCTATTTCGTGAGGTGTTTGGTTGTGTACTAGTAATTGATCGAATAAATGCTTAACAGAAAAATCCTTAGGATACATTTTTATAAATTTGTTCTAAAGCTACTTAAAGAAAGTAGGATTCAAGGGGAAGGGATATTGATGCCGTCAAATAACTTCACTTTTGAGCCTCATTTATCCATGTAAATAACCTATTTTATTAAATATTGCAAGACTTGTTACTTTAATCATTTATATTGAGTGTTGCTGTTAGTAATTTGAGTACTTTGTAAGATTAGCTAAAAAGTACCTTATTTGTTTGGACTTAGTCTATTTGTTTTGTAATTTTTATTTAACAACAATTATTTCCCTTTCCTAATCTCTATCCTTAGGTTTTACTCGAATGAGGGTACGAGCAATCACATGTGTCTATTCCATCGTTACGGCCATGTATGTGTGATTTTGTCCACCTTGTTGATTTATTAGTTTTGGAAAAAGGATTAGAAGATCCATACCCTATATTACTACTAGTCCTATTCTTTAGCTTATTCGAGTTAAGGTTTAAATGCAGTCATATGTGTCTATCCCATCGTTATGGGTGTGTATGTATGGTCTTTGTCACCATTTTTGGAATAATGGTATCGATAGAGACTAGAAATAGTGATCAAACCCTTTAAGCCTTTTAAATTAAACCCAATTTGCCTCTATAAACTTGTTACTTCTTAGCTCTATTAGTGGAGATGTGTATCCTTGCCAAGCCTATGATAGAATACTCGTCACGACCGAGCAATTGAGCGAATTAGTTATATGTTACCACATAGATTAGTCGAGTGATTTGAGTGTTTTCATCTACCTATTTCATGAGGTGTTTGGTTGTGTACTAGTGATTAATCAAATAAATGCTTAACGGAGAAATCCTTAGGGATACATTTTTATAAATTTCTAAAGGTTACTTGAGTACAAGTAGGATTCAAGTGGGGGGATATTTGATGACATCAAATAATGTCACTTTTATAGCATCATTTATCCCATGTAAATAACTTATTTTGTATAATTATTACAAGAATTGTTACTTAATCATTTATATTTGAGATTTGTAGTAATTATGGAGTACTTTGTGAAGATTAGCTAAAAGGCACGCATTCTGGAGCTTAAACGAAGAAATATGAAGTATACTGTTCTGACATCTAATATGTCGTATCCATCAAGGAAGATACGGCGTATTTGTGCATGCACTTCAAAGGAAACCAAGAATCAAAGTCCAATACGTCGTATCTAGAAGATCTCTATACGTCGTATCCAAGATATAGTAATAAAATATTCTAGAAGATATTGAACGTGGTCCCTACTCCAAGAAACCCCTGATACACCGTATTGACCTTAACTAATACGCCGTATCGACCAAATTCTAGATACTATAAATAGAAGACCTAAAAACGAGTTTTAGGTGTGCTTGATCATATTTTCGATACCCTAACCACAAAAGTCAATTTTTAGAAGATAAGATGAGCAGAAGAGGTCAAGCAAAGCTATTAATTCCATAGGAAACACCTTGTAATCTCCTATACTCTAGTAATCGTTCGATTTTTGGTATCATTCGTTTAACTCGGTTAGTTTACCTTGGTTGGATTATTACTCTTATATTGATTACGATGATTAAGGGCTAATACCCTTGGGTATTAGCCATGATTATGAAGATTTAAATGTTTGGTTTGTTTATATCGAATTCTTAATTTATCGTTGATTGCTTGTTTATGTTTATCAATTCATACTTGTTTACGTGATTTTGTATGTGACCTATCATTCAACTAGATCTAGTTATACTGACCAAGTTAGCTAGATGTCAGGATGGCTCTCCATATAGTGATTTATATATCTAGAACAATATGATCACAATTACTACCCTATCTTTACCATTGGTTTATGTGAACAAGTTAGACTAGCAGGTGACCTAGGATCAACAAATAACGTACTGATTCCTTTGGTAAAGACTTAAACAGTAGACTACTAGAATATAAATTGCCATTAAACAGTAAGTGGGTAAAGTCTCTATGAGCTAGGGTTTAATAAGATCGCCATTATTAATCTCCTAAGATAGATTATAATCAGCAAATAGGATGCTTTATGCGGATGCGTTTAATTATGACAGAATTCTATGTGTCAAGGTTTTAGGAAGAAGTCCTGCCTAAATCTTGGAATGATATGCCGCCTCGAGATAAGCACCCATTGCACTAAATAAACAAACCAACGTTTTAATTGGATTAATCATGGTTAATATAGTTTTCTTATATTTTGCTAGACCACTCTTCTATCTTTTGTCTATTTGCTTGTGTGTGTTATTGTGTTTTAAATTGATCTAAGTTACCACAAAACCTGTGCCAGTCTCTCAGACTGAAAACACCCCTTATCCATTAGAATTAAGACTAACATAGGTTTAGCATAGGTTTAACAAAAAATAGAATTAATATAGTTTAAATTAACTTAGCTTAGTTAACTAAAATATTGATAGAACTAAAGATTAACGTTCTCGCTCTTAGTGATCGACACCCTACTTACCAATGAAACTACATCCGATCGGGTACACTGCCCGTTAAAGTGTTGTTTTAGGTAAAGTCGGCAAAATATAAATGTAAAACTTGAAAACTCTAAAATAAATACCTAACCACAACGACACATCAAAGATCTATGTTGAGGGAGATTGTTAGCTTTCAAGTGATGTCTAAGTGTGAGTATGTTGGTTAAGAAGTCGTTCACACAAAGAAGTATCCAAGAGTATCTCAAGGCCAAAGACCAAGATATCAAGATAAAGTCAAAAGATATCAAGATAGAGATCAAGATCAAAATCACAAGTATGCAAAAGGAACTACAAAAGAATTCCTAAGAATACAAGGCTCCAAGATCCACGACGTCATAAGAAGTGAAGCTATAAGTGCAATAACCACCCCTTTGGGGGAGATTGTTTGCCTCATTTTTAGTAAAGTGATGGTCATTATTTATTTTCAAGCCTTGTATAGGAAAGTATTAGTTTACGGGAATTGTCTAAGCTAATTGGGCCTAAGTTGCGGGCTTAAAGCCCATTTGTTATTCATGTTTCGGCCTAATAAGGCCCATGTGAACTTCGTCATGTATCCACCAGTATTGCACAAATATAATAGGGCTACGAACCTATGCAAGTTGGAGAGTACAAATCGGGTAACAAGTCAACTGGGGTTAGTCGACTAGGGTTAATCGACTTGGGAATCGACTTTGTTGATTAGGAATCGACCAAAAAAAAGGGTTCGACCCTTTGCTCTGGTCGATCGAATGAGAGGGAGAGGGAGTTAGAGTTTAAAGTCTTGTTATGGTTTTTAGTTTAGGTGCCTTTTATTTATAGGGACAAACACTTACCTAATTTTACTAGAAATCTCTACCAATTATCCATTAAGTAATACAAGTTTGACATGAAACCCAAATAATTCTACATATATATATTTAGCATGTCACTAGCTGCCAAAAATGTTTGGATCCATAGCCGGGCTCCTTTTAGCCCATTTGGTCGGTCCAATTATTATCATCACCTAAGGCATTTTCACATTTCAATTTTGCTAGCTGCCAAAAATGTTTGGATCGCTTAAGGCATTTTCACATTTTAATTATTATAAGATGTTGACTTTGATTCGAACGAGGAAAATGTCTTACGCGCTTCGCGGTAGAGCTATTTTTATTTGTTTTTTTTCTAATGATAATTGATATTTAAATTATCCAGCATTGGTAAATGAGGATGTATTCAATTTGTGTTAATGAAATTTACCATCTAAAACTGATATGTGTGTGACATAAACTTTGACCAATAGGGCTTAAATAAGTAAAACAAAATTACTATGTACCATCATTACACAACCAAATACCATCAGCTACATGAAATTTTCCATCTAAAAGTAATGTGTGTGTGCCATAACTTTGACCAATATGTCTTAAATAAGTACAAAATTACTATCCACTATCATTACACTGCTGAATACCATCAACCACATACCATAATTGCATAACAATAGGCAATCAAATCAATTCATGGTATTTAATACACAAAAAAACCTTTGAAAAATAAAAACATGCTACAAGAACACCTCTTAGTTATGAAAAGAGAAAAATACCCTCTTAAGTATAAAAAACAAGCCTAAATCAACTCACAATGTATATATATATATATATATATATATATATATATATATATATATATATATATATATATATATGAAATAGGACTTACAGGCAACAAGTTGCGCCGCTAGCCCTTTTTAAATTGCAAAGACAATACTTTTAAAAACCACATATGTGGATCTAGGTGTCATAACATTGATGTGCATAACCCGTTGAACTCGACTGGGTAGCTCCACCGCCTCAGGTGCAAGGAAACCAAAGGTATCAAACGGGCAAAAGGAATAAACACATTTCGATTTCAATGCATGTTTTCTCGTGTTTTGTCACTTTGCACGAGGCGGCTTTCAAAGCAGCCTGACCCATTGTAAAACCCCTACTACTTAACCCCACAATAGGAGAAACCCTTGTTAAATCCATGCACGCATATTTCCCTCCAACCCAAACGTTCATAGGTGCTTCTTTCTTGGTGGAGATCCCGGCATGCCTACATTTGTCAAAAAGGACATCTCTAACCATATCGTGTCGGTACTTGAATCCTGTGAGCTCTTTACAATGAACCACATGTTCCCTAAAGGAATCCAAACATGCCTTGCGACAAACAGGGCATATCGCATCAACCAGAAATAATGGAATCATGAGACGATACTTAAGGATAGTGTGATATTCCACCGGTGACATATGTTGACCAAGCCCGTCTATGGGGATAGCTAGTAGAAAATCTTGAGCATGTGGTGCACGCAAACACTCAAAAACTACTTTATGTCTCATAGTCATGTCAAAGTGGACTTCGATGTCCTTTTGCAGCACCCAAGATTGTGCCCTCGAGGCTACAAAAGCATAGGAGGAACCCACTTTTGCCGAGTATAAACCCAAACCACCAAATCGAATGGATAAAGAAGCAAGTAGCCATTGTAAGTCTCTAAAGAATGGTCCACCACAAACCATTATATTCTCTATTAACCAATGCAAACCTTTGTCAAAAAACAAGGTCGCCTCCTCCATGTGTACAAGTTGACAAGTCCTTAAACCGAAAAAGAGTTTGGAAATACTCATACATGATCGAAGCAAAAGGAGCTCACTCTGCAGGTCATGTAACCATGGAAGAAGACTCATCAACTCAACAGCATTCGTAGCTCTCCTCATAGCCAACCCACTAATAAAATTTACGTCTCTACTAACAGCTCCCCCAAAAGCTTAACACCCAAAGACGGCCTCTGAATATCGACAGGAAATAAACCCTCACAAAGCTTCATACCATTACACGAGGGCCTGTTAGAAATCCAAAAAAGGATCGGTCACTCCACGTAATTTACTTAATTAGCTCGTAGTCCATGAATGTATTAACTAGTAAGCTAACCGGACTAGTTTATAGAAAGTCTAAGGAAAGCCCGACCCGGCCCATGTCATGTAAGTATATTAACCCTCTCCACACATGGAGAGGGTGTTGGTTGAAGCATTTACACACACATTTAGTATGTTTTCTATGTGTTTTTCCACTCCATCTCTCTCTCTAGTTCATAAGTGTGTGTGAATTTGGGAACCTACAATTGGTATCAAGAGCCACGGGGTGGATAAGTGATTTTTGTGTGTGGTTATATTAGCTTATTGGTTCGGCTTATTTTGGCTTATTTTTTATTTGGCTTATTTTCCTTTTGTGCTTATTTGATCTAAAAACCTTTTATCTTTTTATCTTAAAACCACAACTAGCTAGTATAAACATATATTTCGTAGCTTATTTCTACAAATTGTTAGGTTAGGATTTTTTTTAGGTTGTTAACTTTTTCGTGGTATATAATATCATGGGTTAAAACATATTAGTGGGTCACGGCTAATTTTCTTTGTTTTGTGCATTTTCATACCAAAAAGCCTTAAGCTTTCTCCACAAAAAACATATGTAGCTTATTAATGAGATTTATTTCATAGCTTATTTTGGGGAGTAGCAGTTTATATAAGCTTATCTCTAGCTTATTAGTTCGTGGCTTATTTACCTGTTTAACAGCTTATTATGGTATTTTTTGGTAGCTTATTGTTGTTCTTATTAAGTGGATTGTTGCTTTGTGGTAGAAATTTTTTTAGGCTTTTACAACAGTACAGCCCATCAAAAAACGTGGCCTTCTTAGTTTTGTTTTGTGTTCTTGTTTTTGTTTGACAAAAAGCACCAAAACATTTGTTACATCTGGTTAGCAGCTTTTTGTTGTTTCTTTTTCTTCGTAGCATTATTTGTCCTCTCAACAGTTTTTTAAGAGTTTAAAGAGCTTATCTGTGGTTGTTTTCTATTTCTTAAAAAGTCCAAAAACTTTCTTTCTCAAAACTGATTTAGCTTATTTCCATATGGTTGTCATCTTTTTCAAAAAGACAAGAACGATAGTACGGTTTTTTGTTTGCATCAGGCGATTTATACATACAAGGTGGGGCGATTTATACACATTCTAAGGCAGGCGATTTATACATAAGGCAGGCGATTTATACCATTCACCAAACAAGGGCGATTTATACATGGTCTAAGGTTGGCGATTTATACCTTTTTTCCTCGTGGTGATTTATACGTTTGTATAGGCGACATATACGTCTTTACTTGGAAAATTATACCATAGGAAAGGATAGGCGATTTATACATAAGTATACGAGGTTAAACGTGTTCGGGTTTTTTTGATTTTGATTTTTGGTTGTTCACGGGTCTTCTAACGACTATCATTATGATCGCGGTCTTTTAACGATCATCGTGGTGTATTTACTTTTGGTGGACGATTAACACACAAGTCCGCGAGAAGAGAAACACTATCATTACCATTTTTACATATATCATACGAAGAAGATAAAGAAAAAGGAGGGAAAAGTTTTTTATTATTAAACTACAATTCGAACTTGACATACTCAGTCCCTGGACTTCAAGCCCAATTCATAATTCATACTTGGTTTCTTTATTAACCCTCATAGTTGAATCTGTGTTTTCACCGTTAGTCCTTAGTACTTATAAAATAGCCGTTAGTCCTCAAAAGGAAACTATTATTGAACCATTAGTCCCTGCAACTTTAATTAACAACCGTTAAGCATTTAACTTGGATTTTAATTACACTGTCAGTCCTTGTTTGTGTTTTAATCAACTGTTAATCATTTTAAGTTGAAAGTGTGGTAACCGTTTGTGACGTCCATCAATTTTGAGGTCAGTAACCGAAAGAAAACATATGATAATTGACTCTTTTGATTATTTGTGGAGTCACTTTTAAATGGTCATACTATTTTTAGCATTTAACGCTTGTTTTACAAGGAACCCTAGTTATACGAACGCACCTTTTACCTAACGATCCTAGTTAATGATCCTAACGACCAACGATATGCTCAAATAACATTATAATAATATCAAAACACATGGGAAAACATGAATCAATAAAATCACAAACTATCTTAAAATTTACGTTTTTACAGCTTTTTACGTATTTACCGAATGTGCACAAATTTAGCAATTTAGCCTACACCTTTTATTTAACACTTACACTATCAAAATGATAACAAAAAATGCAGCAATATCCCTTCCCCTTTCACCCTATAGCCGGCCAAAGGGATCCACAACCGCACTACACATGGCAAAATTCTTCTATCTTTCTTTTCTTAACCAAAACCACAATACCACTTCAAGGCATGCAAAACCATTTTCTCACACACTTATTCTCACTCTAAAAATTAGTATTCTCTCCCTCTTGTCTCTCTAAAACTATTACAAACAAGAACAAGAAAAAAAATCACAAGAACAATCAAGATTTTTAAGGGTTTAAATCAAGAACAACAATGTTTAAGGGTTAACTAGCTAGTTTGGGTTAATAATCTAGAATCAAGAGGTTATAAAAGGGTTCAATCAAGATACTAATTTATCTCAGCTCCTAAAAATCACTCTCATCATACACTAATCAAAGTACAATCCTTGGTGCAAGACAACTTGTGCTGTTCTTGCACCAAGAGAGCTATTTCTTTTATTCTTGCACTTGAATCTTGTATAAACTTTTTGTCAAATTAAATAACAATAGATCTTTGATCTAAAGATGTTTTACAGCTCTTAAATGATGTTAAAAAGAGTACATGTACTTGGTTTGGTCATTTCTAAGATTAGATAAAGGATAAATCTTGAAAAGTCTAGTTAGAAAACTCAAATCTTATCATTTTGAGCACTTTCTTTAACTTGTGTTCTATAGGTCCTTTTGATAAAGAACCTACTGAGAATTTTATATGAAAATGATTTTAATACATGTCTAAAACAATATTGGAAGTTTTCTTAGTGGTTTTTAGGGTTTTGGGATGATAAAAGTGCATGTGAAGGGCTCCTAATTCCAAGGCAGTTTGCAGAATTTTTTTATGTCAACATGCAATGACCAGAACTTGGTCATAAAATAAGTTTTTGATATGATTCTTGACTCTAACATCATCTATTTTGAAATATCTTTTCAACCATTATAATATCACCTACTAGAAATAAGGAAAAGTCAATCAAACTCGTTTGAAAGCCAAGTGTGCAAAATAGTAAGTTGTTCCAGATTTGTTAGAGTGCAAGATTTTGAGTGTATCTCACTCATACCTCCATTTCAGAAGCTAAAATTTTGTATGTTGTTATTTCATGAATGATAAACATGTCACCCAAAACTTGGAGCCCATATTTGTTGTTAAGACCCTCTGGTCATCAAGGAAAGGCAGCCTATCCAGAACTGGGTTATTTTTTTAGCAAGACCATTTGAAAGGGTTAAAACCTAGACATTAATTATAAAACCATGAAAAGACTCATAATACATTATACTAAGATATATCAGAAGGACAAAATTTTTAAAGATAATTAATTTGATGAAATGCTACCCATAATGGCACTCAAAATTTGGGACAGATTTAAGGTTTCGCCTCTAATGTGAAAATGGTATTTTATGAAGTAACTTGATGAATGACATAAAAAATGAATATTTAGTGAGTCCGAGCATATCGTTAAGAGTCTAATAAGTATTATTTACTTACTTTAGGTCTCGGGTAGAAGGTTGTGCGTTCGTTGGGTTGCCTACTTGTTTATGATTTGCCGGAAATCATCGCTTTGCTATAACTTTTGAGGTGAGTTTCTCACACCCCCTCTTTTACCGTTTTAATTGATTTTGGGGTGGAAAGCATGATGTGTTGTATTTAAGTTCCTATGCTTGTAGTTTTATGTCTTAAACTTTCAAGCATACTCAAACTTGATTTGAACTTGGAAAACGTGTTGAACTTGAACTTGAACTAGATATGTATGTTGTTGTATGCTTGGAACCCGCCACTACTTTTAGCTCATTATATCCCCTCAACAGGATTGAGACGTTAGTATATATGGATAACTTTATTAGGATATTAGCCCCTCCTCACTCCCATCATAAATGGGGTGCATAGTACTAGAACATAAGACTTGTGTTATGACGCTTATCAAACTTGCAAATTGTTTCGAGTGTAGGATTGGTAAACGAGATGTTTGTAGCATACATTTATATTGATTGGATTCCTATTGTAAAAGTTTGTTGGAACTCCCAACGAGGACCAGAATTACTTGTGAATGAGAAGACGAGATGAAGCGCAAATATCCGCAACTGTTCGCGAGCACTACGGCTTAGGACGAGCAACTGAAATTTCAGGACGAAATTCCCTTTAACGGGGAAAACTGTGACATCCGTCAATTTAGAGGTCAGTAACCGAAAGCAAACGTATGATAATTGACTCTTTTGATTTTTTTTGGAGTCACTTTTCAGTGGTCATACTATTTTTAGCATTTAACGCTTGTTTTACTAGGAACCCTAGTTATACGAACGCACCTTTTACCTAACGATCCTATTTAATGGTCCTAACGACCAACGATATGCTCAAATAGCATTAAAATAATGTCAAAACACATGGTAAAACATAAATTAATAAAATCACAAACTATCTTAAAATTTACGTTTTACGGCTTTTTACGTATTTACCGAATGTGCACAAATTTAGCAATTTAGCCTACACCTTTTATTTAACACTTACACTATCAAAATGATAACAAAAAATTCAGCAATATCCCTCCCCCTCTCACCCTATAGCCGGCCAAAGGGATCCACAACCACACTACACATGGCAAAATTCTTCTATCTTTCTTTTCTTAACCAAAACCACAATACCACTTCAAGGCATGCAAAACCATTTTCTCACACAGTTATTCTCACTCTAAAAATCAGTATTCTCTCCCTCTTTTCTCTCTAAAAACGTTACAAACAAGAACAAGAAAAAAAATCACAAGAAGAATCAAGATTTTTAAGGGTTTGAATCAAGAACAACAATGTTTAAGGGTTAACTAGCTAGTTTGGGTTAAGAATCTTGAATCAAGAGGTTATAAAAGGGTTCAATCAAGATACTAATTTATCTCAGCTCCTAAAAATCACTCTCATCATTCACTAATCAAGGTACAAACCTTGGTGCAAGACAACTTGTTTTGTTCTTGCAACAAGAAAGCTATTTCTTTTATTCTTGCACTTGAATCTTGCATTAACTTTTTGTCAAATTATATAACAATAGATATTTGATCGAAAGATGTTTTACAGCTCTTAAATGATTTTAAAAAGAGTACATGTACTTGGTTTGGTCATTTCTAAGATTAGATAAAGGATAAATCTTGAAAAGTCTAGTTAGAAAACTCAAATCTTATCATTTTGAGCATTTTCTTTAACTTGTGTTCTATAGGTCCTTTTGATAAAGAACCTATTGATATTTTTATATGAAATTTATTTTTATACATGTCTAAAACAAGATTGGAAGTTTTCTTAGTCGTTTTTGGGGTTTTGGGAAGATTAAAGTGCATGTGAAGGGCTCCTAATTCCAAGGCAGCTTGTAGAATTTTTTTTATGTCAACATGCAATGACCATAACTTGGTCATAAAATAAGTTTTTGATATGATTCTTGATTCTAACATCAACTAATTTGAAATATCTTTCCAACCATTATAATATCACCTACTAGAAATAAGGAAAAGTCAATCAAAACTCGTTTGAAAGCCAAGTGTGCAAAATAGTAAGTTATTCCAGATTTATTATAGTGCAAGGTTTTGAGTGTATCTCACTCATACCTCCATGTCAGAAGCTAAAATTTTGGATTTAGTTAGTTCATAATATGATAAACATGTCACCAAAAACTTGGAGCTCATATTCATTTTTAAGACCCTCTGGTCATCAAAGCAAGACAGCCTATCCAAAAATGGGTCCTTTTTTTTGGCAAGACCATTTGAAAGGGTTAAAGACCTATAAATTAATTATAAAATCATGAAAACACTCATAAGACATTACACTAAGATATATCATAAGGAAAAAAGTTGTAAAGATAATTAACTTGATGAAATGCTACCCATAATGGCACTCAAAATTTGGGAAAGATTTAAGGTTTCGCCTCTAATGTGAAAATGGTGTTTTATGAAGTAACTTGATAAATGACATAACAAATGAATATTTAGTGAGTTTGAGCATATCGTTAAGAGTCTAATAAGTATTATTTACTTATTTTAGGTCTCGGGTAGAAGGGTGCGCATTCGTTGGGTTGCCTACTTATTTGTGATTTGCTGGGAAATCATTGCTTTGCTATAACTTTTTAATTGAGTTTCTCACAGCCCCTCTTTTACTGTTTTAATTGATTTTTGGGTGGAAAGCATGATGTGTTGTATTTAAATTTCTATTTACATACTTTTATGTGTTAAACTTTCAAGCATACTCGAACTTGATTTGAACATGGAAAACGTGTTGAACTTGAACTTGATATGTATGTTGTTGTATGCTTGGAACCCTCTACTACTTTTAGCTCATTATATCCCCCTCAACGGGATTGATATGTTAGTACATATGCATAGCGTTATTAGGAGATTAGCCCTTCCTTACTCCCACTATAAACGGGGTGCATAGTACTAGAACATAAGACTTGTGTTATGACGCTTGTCGAACTTGCAACTTGTTTCTACTGTATGATTGGTACACGAGATGTTTGGACATTGGAACGGTTAGGCTGAATGCATTTAAGTAGTGCCTCGCATAAACACTATAGCATACATTTATATTGATTGGATTTGTGTCACGTTACCTCAGTAACGGATATTGTCTTTGAAAACTTGTGTCGTTTTGGATTATCAACCTGTTTTTGGAATTCAGATGTGGATTTGGATATACTACTTCAGAAATCTACTTTTTATAACACTATATTTTGTGTAAAAAATCATGTGAGCTCACCAAGTATTTTCAATAGTTGACCCGTTTTATCATGCTTTTCAGGTGACATTCCTAACGTGGAAACTTAGTGCTTTGCATTTTAGTTATTTTCAAGATGTCTACCTAATTGCAAGGATAATGTATTTTGGAATATCCATATTCGGATGGAAACAATTTATGATGTTTTATGTACTTTTAAACTTGTTCTTGAAGATGTTGTAATTCGAATAACTTTACTTTTATTAAATCATGTATGGTGTTTTTATCTATTATCTTGTGTGATGTTTATTAATATGTTACACCTCGCGGTTCTGCCTTGGTGGGGTGTGACACCGTTAGCCCTTTTTAGCTCATCAGTCATTAACAAGAGTTTCAATACTTCAAATACAACAACGATTTCACCAACAACAATTCTATTTTCACGGTTTCTTCTTGATTTAGTAAAATCCCGCAAAATACTCACGTGTTTTTTCGGTTTAATCAAGACTTGTAAAATCTCGTGAACTAGATTTTCATTAACAAACCACAACAACATTACTTAATCTACTTAAGTTCCTTAATTTCATTTCACACATGGAATTTCAATGGAATCTTTGAATTCTAATTCACAAGAGAGAGAGCTGCATCAGTTGCAACAAATGCAAGACAAAGCAAAGGAAAGTTGCATGGCATCTTTTTGACTACTTCATTCACTCCTCAAGGTTCTTTCAAACAACGACTTAAAAGGAACTCGAATCGAGGGAGGATTCGAACGGGCATTTACAACACTCTTTGATCAAGATTTTCAGACTTTAATGTTGCTAAACTAGGATCAACTAGAAAAGCAACTTGATAAAGAAGGATTTCAAGAAATTTGATCCTTTAATGCTTTTAGAGTACTCATGAAACAGTTTCAGACGTTCATTAATTCACGATTCTCTTTTGATGATGATGACGATCTAATGATACGCAAGTACTTTATAGCACACACTCGAACAGATGCAGTCAAAAGATGGAAAGGTTGATTTGAGTAAAGCTTTGGATGCTGGTTTTGTTGTTACAGAATGCAATGGGACAAAGTCAGATAAGCATGTTACAAGCAACAGTTCAGGGAATTATATCACACATGTTGTGGATGCAGATATCAAACCAGTAAATGACCAAGTGCCATTTGCTGAGGTACAAATGACTGCTCAACATAATGTACTTGCTAATGAACAACAACATTTTGTGCAATCTGAACCCATTTATGACATACATTTGTTGGAAAAGGTTGATAGAAATACCACTCCTGATTTAATAAATATGTGTCATAGGGGAGGAGAGATTAACCAGAATGCTGAAAATGTCAAGTTTCATGTCCTTTACTTGATCCATCATTTGATAACATGACAACTGAATTTTCAAACCAATCTCTCGAGTCTGAAAATATTTCTCTCAAAAAAGACAGTTGCCCAACTTCAAAAAGATTTTTCAAGAATGGAAGTACATTGTGTTAACATGGAACTTAAATATCAAAATCAAGCTTTAAAAGACAGGCAACATTATCAAATTTTGAATGAAACAAGTAATAAAGCCAAGATTAAAAAGGAAATTGAGGTACTTGAAACAATCAATATTGAATTGGAAAATAGTGTGGCTAAATTACTTGTAGAGAATGAGAAGTTGCATAAGGAAAATAAGCATTTGAAATGGACTTACAAAGACCTTTATGATTCTATCAAAAAGACATGAGTTCAGACAAAAGACCATAATGACTCACTGATTGCTCAAATAAATAGTAAGACAGTTGAAAATGCTGATTTAAAGGCTCAAATTTAGAAAAAGGTTTTTGCGAATGTAGCTATATATTAAATATTATTAATTTGTGAGATAAAATATAGATATTCCTTATATAAAACTTGCTTGTCACCTAAATATGTATACCACCAAATTTTGGTTAAATACTAAACATGGTTGATTTAAATTGGTATAGTACATCTATCTATGTTTGATTATTCATTTAAACACTTCGTTCAAAAGTGCTATATTCAACCTTAACTGAGTTGAAAATTTCTAAACATGTTCATTCTTTAACTATATTTTTGTGAATATGTATAAACTATTTGAAGGTATGGTTTGTCAAGTTTCTAATAAAGTGAATTTTTATGTTAATTTATAGAATTATGGCGGGAAGAAGCACACGTAGCAAAACTGCCAACATCACCAACCCTCCCAACGAAACAGCAGATGAAGTAGCTCAACAACTTAACACCGCATTGCCGAATCTGCTAACTCAACTTGTTCAAGCCCTCGGAGGAAACCGAGAAAATCAAAGAGAGGTCACCCAAAGCTGCAGTATCAAGACATTCAGAGCTTCTGGTGCTAAGGAATTCTTCGACACAGAAGGTGCAGTTAGTTTACTAACCTGGTTTGAAAGCATTGAGTCTGTGCTCTATATCACTAAGTGCCCCGCAGAGAGCCATGTCGAATTCGCATCTAGTATGCTGCAAGGCTGCACCTTAACATGGTGGAATACCCTTGTTCAAACTCAAGGACGGGCAGCTGCTATAGCCCAACCTTGGGAAGATTTTGAGAAGCTGCTGATGGAGGAATATTGTCCTGATGATGAAATTCAAAAGCTTGAAACATAATTCTGGAATCATAAGATGGTTGGGTCAAATATTGACGGGTATACGGCTAGATTTCATGAGTTGGCAAGGTTGGTGCCATACATGGTTACCCTAGAGAACCAGCGTGTCAATCGCTACATTCGGGGTCTGGCTCCCAAGATGAAGGTACATGTTACTTCATCTAAACCTACTACTATTCACAGTGCTATTAGTATGGCCAACCATTTGACCACTGATGGTATTAAGGATGGGATTTTTAAGAAATAGGAAAATGCTAGAAACAAGAAGCGGTCGAATGATCAGAATAGGAATCGAGGAAGGGATGATAGGAATAAAAGATAAAGAACTGGAAGGAATTTTCACCCTACACTACCAAACAAACTTTGCTCTGACTGCTCCGGTGCATAGGACAAGGGCAACATCAGCTGTGTGTTAAATCGAAGTGGGGCCCAAAATGAAACTTCCATCATTTTGTAACTGACCCAGTGTTGTGGTCGATGGTACCAATGTTGGGTCCACTTTACTGACTACTGCACGGGTAGAGCTACTAATGAAAGACCAAGACCAACTTGTTTTAAGTGTGGAGATCCTAACCACTTTAGGACGAATTGCCCAAGGATGAACCGAGCCACTACCTTAGGAGGAAATTGCCCAAACCATGTGCTAGCAATCGAAGGAAACCCTAACCAAGGGAACAATAGGAATCGAGCACAGCTTAGAGCCTTTGCCCTAGGTGTTGCTGAAGCTCCATAAGACCCGAACATTGTGACAGGTACATTTTCTCGAAACGATCATTTCGCTACAGTTTTGTTTGATTTTGGTGCTGATTATATCTTTATATCTACCAACTTCTTACCATTGATTAACATGAACATAGGGACATTTACTCATAAGCCCCGGTAATGAGATTGAAATAGCTAGCCACCATTCTTCTGGCTTAAAGTTTAGTAACCAATATGATTGTTCGAGGTTGTAGACTTGAACTACAAGGTCATGCATTTATCATCAATTTGATTCCTTTTGGTCATGGTAGTTTCGACGTGATCGTAGGAATGGATTGGTTGTCAAATCTTAGACCTAAGATAGTTTGCTTTGAGAAAATAGTCCAAATTCCGTTATCCAACGGAGAGAATTTGGAAGTTTATAGAGAACGTCCCGAAAGGACCCTCCCATGAAACATTTGAAGGACATGAAAGTAAACGACGCCAAATCTTGAAGACATCCATGTTAGTCCTCGTGAATTCCCTAGTGTGTTCCGAATGAATTTATAGTGGTTTACCCATCTTGATGAAGGGGTGGAGTAAGTCCATCGGTATGGCAGTTTCTCATAGATCTTATTCTAGAGCTGGTGCTGGTTGCCAATATCACTATTGTTTGGCACCTACGAAAATGCAATGATGTCCAACCAACTTAAAGAGCTCAAGAAAAAGGTTTATAAACCTAGTTCTTCACCCTGGGATGTATGGTTGGTGTTCATGAAAAATAGGATGGTTCGTTTGTATGTGTAAGACTATCGAGAGCTGAACAAGCTAACTATCAAGAACCGCTACCATCTTCCTAGGATCGAGGAATTATTCGATCTGTTGCTATGGGTCACGGTATTTTTCACAAAAATAGACCTTCGTTATGGCTTATCAGCAATTGGGTTTAGTTCTCGGCACGTACGCAAAGAAGACATTCCCAAAACTGCATTTAGAATGCGGTACGAGCATTTTGAATTAACGGTCATGCCTTTCAGTCTAACTAACGCCTTCGTAGTATATCATGGACCTTATGAAACCACTGTATGTAGGTTGTATCTTGTACAAGTTCGTCATTGTCTGTATTAAAAACTTCCTTAATTTATTTCAAAGTCCAAAGAGAGCATGAGGGTTCACCATAAAATTGATATTGGAGTTGCTTGAAATGAGAAAAAAAATGTTCAGGAAAATTCCTCGATATGCAAATTATGGCCTACATGAGGTTCCAATTTTCTCGTCATGTATGTGAATAGCCAAAAGGTAATACATGTGGATTTCCCATCAAAATTTAAAGCTGTGAAAATTGGAAGCACCAGAAAAGACCCAACGTGATCGTGGTCATCGTTTTGGGTATTGGCAAGATATTACAAGCGATTATCGCAAATTTCTCAAATATTGCAAAACCTCTCACCCCTGTAATCAAAAAAACTAGAGTTCAAGTGGCTGGGATGAGCATAAAGACGCTTTTCAGACCTTAAAGGATGGATTGTGTGATGCCCCGATTTTGCCGTTACCTGAAGGACCAAATGACTTCGTTAGGTTTATTGGTGACGCATCAAACCAAGGTTTTGGTTGTCGTGTTTGATATGCAGAGAATTAAGGTAATCACATACGCATCATGACAACTTCATAATCCACGAGAAGAACTACACACTCATGATTTGGAGTTGGGCGCAGTAGTAGTATTGTTCTCAAAACCACTAGAGGACACTATTTGTATGGAACAAGAGTGTTATTCTACAGTGATCATAAAAAGGCCTTCAGCCCATTTTGATAATAAGAATTAAATATGCGTCAGAGATGTGGATAGAACTTTCACGATTATGACTATGTGATTTTGTACCACCAGGTTAAAGCAAAGTAGTAGCTTGATGCATTAGTAGGGGGAAAGAAGGATGTAACTGAAGACGTGCTCGAGCTCTTGAGCATGACAATTCAATCTAGATTAAGGCTAAGATACTGGAGCTTTAGTGTGAAAGTTTTCCACACAGGGGAGCCATCACTCCAGTTAGCAAATGTTGAAAGGATTGGACATATAGTTTGAGAGAAAAAGAAGATGGCGGATATATCTTGTCCGATACGAATTTGGGATGACTATCATTGTTTATGAAATTTGAGAACTTTTAATCAATGAAGCCCATACTACAAGTATTTTGTACTTCCTGGAGCGGACAATGACTTTACTATATCTACGAGGATTTTATTGGTGGCCCGAAATGAAGAAGGTAATCGCTTTGTATGTTTAGTAATGTTTGACATGCTCTAAAGTCAAAGTCCTTTCTTTTTTGAGCACAGAAACCATAAAGATTACTTCAACAACTCAGAGAAATTCCTGTATGGAAATGGCGAGAATTGAATATCAACAATGGACTTCATAACTAAATTACCGAGAACCAATAACGGACATGACGCGATTTGGGTCATTGTCGATCGACTGACCAAATATGCGCATTTCTTAGCTATCCGTGAAGATTACAAGACAGAAAAGCTTGCAGGATTGTACATCAACGAGATCGTAGCAAGGATTATGGTGTGCCCTGTGCAATGGATACATCTGATCATGATAGTCATTTCACATTATGATTTTGGCAATCGCTACATAAAGCATTAGAAACACAACTCGATATGTGTACTGCTTACCATCCATAAACCAATGGTTAGAGTGAGCATACCATTCAAACATTGGAAGATATGCTTAGAGCTTGTGCAATTGATTTTGGTGGAAACTAGGATACTCATCTACCATTAGTTTGAATTTTTGTACACAATAGCATACCACATTCGAGGTGAAGTGCGCTCCATTTAAAGCTTTGTAAGGATAGGAAGTGGCTCGAACGCCATTAGATTGGGCAGAAGATAGGTGAAAGCAAGCACATTGGATCGGAGAATGTCCAGAGACTACCTATATAAGATTTGTGCAAATAAGGAAAGATTAAAGGCTGCACGAGATTGCCAGAATTAGAGCTATGACGATAAGCGGACGAAAGTTGGTTAGAGTTCAATGTCGTTGATAAAGTACTACTCAATGTGGCGCCTTTGGAAAGGTCCTGTGGTAGTTTCTGGTCGATAAGAGAAAGCAAGCTTTCACCGAGATATGTAGGACCATTTGAGGTTGTCGTGCGAGTGGGTCCTGTTTGCTTAATCGATTTGCGTCTTACCATAAGAACTTTGTAGGCACTTCATGGCACGTTCCATGGTGTCGAACCTGAAGAACTGCCAGCGGCGTAAAATTGCACGTATCGCTAGAAGAATTCAGACGTACGGACACAAACTACGTTTTGTTGAAGAACCTATTGAAATTATGGACCGTGAGGTCAAGAAGCTTAAACGACGTTGGATTCCTATTGTAAAAGTTTGTTGGAACTCCCGACGAGGACCAAAATTTAATTGGGAACGAGAAGACGAGATGAAGCACAAATATCCGTAACTGTTCGCGAGCGCTACGGCTTAGGACGAGCAACTAAAATGTCCGGACGAAATTCCCCTTTAACAGGGAAGAAAACTGTGACTTCAGTTCAATTTTGAGGTAGTAAAACCCGAAAGCAAACGTATGATAATTGACCCTTTTGATTATTTGTGGAGTCACTTTTAAGTGGTCATACTATTTTTCGCATTTAACGCTTGTTTTACTAGAAACCCTAGTTATATAAACGCACCTTTTACCAAATGATCCTAGTTAATGGTCCTAACGACCAACAATATGCTCAAATAACATTATAATAATGTCAAAACACAAGGGAAAACATAAATTAATAAAATCACAAACTATCTCAAAATTTACGTTTTTACGGCTTTTTACGTTATTTACCAATTGTGCACAATTTAGCAAATTAAGCCTACACCTTTTTATTATCTCCCCCCCCCCCCCACCTTTACACTATCAAAATGATAACAAAAAAATGCAGCAATATTCCTCCCCCTCTCACCCTATAGCCGGCCAAAGGAATCCACAACCACACTACACATGGCAACATTCTTCTATCTTTCTTTTCTTAACCAAAACCACAATACCACTTGAAGGCATGCAAAACCATTTTCTCACACACTTATTCTCACTCTAAAAATTAGTATTCTCTCTCTATTCTATCTCTAAAAATGTTACAAACAAGAACAAGAAAAAAATCACAAGAACAATCAAGATTTTTAAGGGTTTGAATCAAGAACAATAATGTTTAAGGGTTAACTAGCTTGAACCCGAAAACCAACACACTAACTTTGTGTTTGGGTTAAGAATATCTTGATTAGTGGTTTATAAAAAGGGTTCAATCAAGATACTAATTTATCTTATCTCCTAAATATCACTCTCATCATTCACTAATCAAGGTACAAACCTTGGTGCAAGACAACTTGTGTTGTTCCTGCACCAAGAGAGCTATTTTTTTATTCTTGCACTTGAATCTTGCATAAACTTTTTGTCAAATTAAATAACAATAGATCTTTGATCTAAAGATGTTTTACAGCTCTTGAATGATGATAAAAAGAGTAAATGCGCTTGGGTGTTCATTTCTAAGATTGGATAAAGGATAAATCTTGAAAAGTCTTAGTTAGAAAACTCAAATCTTATCATTTTGAGCACTTTCTTTAACTTGTGTTCTATAGGTCCTTTTGATAAAGAAATTACTGAGATTTTTATATGAAAATGATGTTTATTCATGTATAACAGATGGAGAGTTGTCTTAGTCGTTGTTGGGGTTTTGGGAAGTTAGAAGTGCATGTGAAGGGATCCTAATTCCAAGGCAGTTTGCACAAATTTTTTTATTGTCAACATGTAATGACCATGTCATTAAAATAAGTTTTTGATATGATTTGATTCTAACATCAACTTATTTGAATAGATCTTTTCCAGCCACTGTAATATCTCCTCTATAATAAGGAACAAAAAAGTCAATCAAAACTCGTTTGAAAGACAAGTGTGTCAAAATAGTAAGGTTGTTCCAGATTTCGTAGTAGTGGCCAAAGGTTTTAAGTGTTTCTCATAGTCAACCTCCATGTAAGTAAGCTTAAAAATTTTGGAAATTGGATCTGGAGTTTTCATGATATGATAAACATGTCACCAAAAACTTGGAGCCCAGATTCGTTGTTAAGACCCTCTGGTCATCAAGGCAAGGCAGCCTATCCAGAACTGGGTCCTTTTTTTGGCCAAGCCCATTCTGAAAGGTTCAAAGTCCTAGAAATTAATTATAAACCCATGAAGAGACTCAGGATGTCAATTATACTAAGATATATCAGAAAGAAAAAAGTTGTATAATTTATTAACTTGATAAAATGCAACCCGTAATGGCACTCAAAAATTTAGGTAAAGATTTAGGATTGCCTCTAATGGAAATGGTATTTTATGAAGTAACTTGATGAATGACATAACAATATGGAATATTTAGTGAGTCGAGTATTTCGTTAAGAGGTACTAATAAAGTTTTAGGTCTCAAGTAGATAGGTCGTTGAGCGTCGTTGGGTTGCTACTGTTTGGGATTTGCCAGAAAATTCCATGTTTTTGCTATAACTTATGAGAGTAAAGATTCTCACAGCCCCTTTTTACAATTTTAATCCAAATTGGGGTGGAAAAGCATGATGTGTTGACGCCGCGCCCCAAACAAACCATCCACCACTACAGGGTTTCCTATTTAAATTGCTATGCTCGTACTTTTATATATTAAACTTTCAAGCATACTTGAACTTGATTTGAACTTAGAAAACGTGTTGAACTTGATATGTATGTTGTTGTATGCTTGGAACCCGCCACTGCTTTTTGCTCATTATATCCCCCTCAACGGGATTAAGACGTTAGTACATATGGATAACTCTATTAGGAGATTAGCCCCTCCTCACTCCCACCATAAACGGGGTGCATAGTACTAGAACATAAGACTTGTGTTATGACGCTTGTCGAACTTGCAATTTGTTTCGAGTGTAGGATTGGTACACAAGATGTTGGGACGTTTGAACGGTTAGGCTGAATGCGTTTAAGTAGTGCCTCGCATAAACACTATAGCATACATTTATATTGATTGGATTTGTGTCACGTTACCTCGGTAACGGGGACTATCTTTGAAAACTTGTGTCGTTTTGGATTATCCACCTATTTTCGGAATTTAGATGTTGATTTAGATATACTACTTCGGACATCTACTCTTTATAAAACCACATTTTGTGTACAAAATCATGTGAGCTCACCAACTATTTTCAATAGTTGACCCTTTTTATCATGCTTTTCAGGTGACGTTCCTAACGTGGAAACTTAGTACTTTGCATTTCAGTTATTGTCAAGATGTCTACCTAATTGCAAGGATCATGTCTTTTGGAATATCCATGTTCGGATAGAAACAATTTATGATGTTTTATGTACTTTTAAACTTGTTCTTGAAGATGTTGTAATTCAGATAACTTTACTTTTATTAAATCATGTATGGTGTTTTTATCTATCATCTTGTGTGATGTTTATTAATATGTTACACCTCGCGGTTCCGCCTTGGTGGGGTGTGACAGATTGGTAATCAGAGCCTAAGGTTATAGAGAACGACGGTTTTTCCGAAATAAAAATCTGAGTTATAACCAAAATGATTTTCTTTTTCTAAAAACACCAAACATGAAACGAGTCGACTAGTCCAGGTGGTTGCATCATTAGACCTCAGTTAGACATAACTTGACCAACTATGTCTAATTTAGGAAGTATCATGCAAAACTGGGTATAGTCATTATTTTAAACGAGGTTAAAAACCGACTTTCCACTTTAGTCATTGAAAAGCATACTAGGGATTATGTGCACCGTACACTGCATACTTTTAGATGTTAACTATTTGCGCTTAAATACATCATGCTTTATTCTGATTTAAAAATTTATATTGAGAGTTTGCTTTTACGTCGGTTACTGTTGTCACACTGTCCCTAAGCACGTTGTTATTACGGACACCGTTTATGTCCCATAGATCGTCTTCACATGCTGATGTTTCCGCGAATAAGTCGCGACGTACACTCAACTACTCTTCGTATCCTTACCCTGCATAACACCTTGAGGTGGACTCGTCGATAGATTCTGAGTTAGAGCTCGAGGTGAGCGGCAGGTGAACTGCGTATGCACGACATGTAGAGACGTTCGTTCTTTCTCTATTAGAAATTACGTTGACCTATATTCCGATCATGTCTCTATCTTATTTCGTCATACCATTAAGCCAACCGTTTTGGCTGCGAACGTAAGCGTTATATTGTAACACCCCCATTTTTACATATAGCAGCGGAGCCTAATCTGGGGTATTACTTTAGAGGTACAACAGTCATAATCATAGAAAACGAATCAAAAAGAGTCGTTTTTGAAAATAAAGTTATCATTCATTATTTCTTCAGAGTTTTTACAAACGAGAGGTTTCCAGAATCTAAAATACAACATTTGAATGATAACGGTTTTTCCATCTTCGTGTCCTCGTCACTCCGTGCCATTAGTTACCTGAGATAAAACATGCTAAAAAGTCAACACAAAGGTTGAGTGAAATCCACAGGTTTAAGTAATATAATTTGAATGCAAATGCGATATTTGGGTAACGTTGATATACACCTAGTATTGAAAACATAATTTATTATTGCCCATTAAGCTCATGGAATCCGATGCTTAGGTATATAATTGATAATATTGCCATGCGGGCACCTTTGCCAAAATACCCGGTGATTATATTGACTGTGACAATTGGTTATCGTTACTGGATTCACAACGGGGAGTCCAACCCAATATATATATTTCACAACTTTCGCGCTTACTACAGAGGGAGTATTTAACGGTTAAATGTATTTATTGGGGATTAAGGCAAAGCAGTTATTAGGATATAGTAAATTGAAAAATAGATGTAGAATAATTGCATTCATATTTATAAGCTGTATCTCCCTGGCGGGTTTATAAATAAGATTAATTGCGAGAGCTATGGAACTCAACCTGAATAGTTATATGGAAATTATAGCTAATGATTAGGGAATGAAAAGTAACGCTTCAATATGGCCATTCCAGACAACCTGGTTAATATATGGCAAGTCTGAGTATTGATGTTAATATTTTTATACTTTTCATTTTTAGAATCAACCAATCGGTCTTAAAATAATTACTTACTATTAATATATCAATTGATATTATTTCTATAATTCGAAATCACTTTCATAGTTCGTTAATGTTTTACTAAAGTCCTCGTTGACCTTTACGTTTGACTTTTATAAAATATATTTATTTTCTAAGTCTGACCGACCCAAACGACCCACTAAATCACATTTTCACGACTTCAACCGAAAAGAGACCCTACGTACAACGTCATTCCGAACAACTTTCGTGTTTCGCCGGAAGGCCGAAACGGACTCGAAAGTGCTCAAAACATTAATTTATTAAATCTGTCAGATTTAATTAAATATTAAAATGACTTATTTTCTTATTAAAGTGTATATATCGATCTAGCTCTTGTTTCTTCGTTATTGGGAGTTAGAAGTCCCGTTTTATATCAAAACGTCCGCAAAAATATAGTTTGATATAATTTACAACCCAAAATTTGATTTTCCAAAATCTCGGACCCCGAATAACCTGTTCTGTTTTCTGGTCTAATTAACCAGATACAAAAGGCGTTAAATCTCGTTTTTGACCCAAAAACTCATCAAAAATATATTCAATATGCCTTATAATTTCATATAAATCCCACTTTAACATCAATATCATATTATTTCCTACGCCGCAAGTTTCAATCGATTTCATCACATATACATATATTTACTATAATCGGACCAAATAAACGAAACAATCGAAATAATAATAAAAAGAATGCTCACAAAGCTATACGAAGCGAAGTCGGAAAATAAAAGAGTTCATCTCGTCCCTCTTGTTCCTAGCCACGGCTCACCCCACTCGAACCAAACCGAATCGAAACTCGAACCAACCCACATAATAATCAATCAACGAAGTAAATAAATCCACACCCCTTTTTGTGTCTTTTGTTTGGTTCGAACCACCAACCATACCCGAAACCCTCTTTATTTCCAAAATATTCAACTTCAAACCGAACCTTGTTGCATGTTAATTTTTCTTCCATGGATGAGTAAAGTATCATCATCCAAATAATATTTGGTGAGTAAAAAAAAATCAAAACACCAAAGGTGTTTGTTTGTTGGTTCGTTCGAACCTAAAAAAATAGAGAAGACAAGAACACAATGGTTCAACTTGATCTTTGATTAATCTAAGCTATTTTGGGATGAAGTTTAAATAGATTCCAGATATCAAAAATTGAAAATAATTTGTGTGTAGTTGTTGTTGTATTCGGCAGCCACCAAGAGGAAGAAAGAAAGATTTGAAAATTTTATTTTGTGTGTGTGTGTGTGTGTGGTAGAGTAAAGTCTTGGTATTCATCATTACATGATTTAGGAAATAACAAAAAAATTGAAATGTTGAGTGTGTGGTGAGACATAGGCTGACGCCTATGGTGGTCTTTGAATGATTCGTGTTATATATATTTATATTATATATACTAGTTATATATATATATTATTATATTTTTTATATATATATATATATATATTTGTATTTTATTTTTCTTTGATTTACTTGTAAATTTTTTTGTCGACATTTATCTAAAAAGTGAGTCTTGTTCCCATTCAAATAAAACCGCGAGCTTTGGTAAGGTCGAGGAAGAATGACGACACCGTTTCATAAATAATAATTTTTAATATTTTATGATCATAAAAATAATAACAAGGTGCGTCGTAAATTTTACGAGGTTCAAAACGATTAACACACTCGCGATCGAACGTTGACTCGCGAAACGTCAAAAAAAATAAAAATAGTCAAATCTTTTTCCAAATTTTTCATAATAAAATATAAAAATATTTATTATTGACAAATAACATTTTTAAATGTCGACACTTGCTCTCGGAAACTCGTAAAATAATTATAATGACGTCGAACTCGCGATCGTCATAGGCGTCGTGAAACTCGGGTTGTTACATTCCACTCACCTTAAAGGAGCGTCGTCCCGGTGCTCTATTCGACTTATTCGTCTTTAGTTTACTTGTGAAGAGATGAGGATATACACAGGTCTTCGTTGAGCTTTCCAATGAAAACTTAAATGAACAATAGTCAAAGCATCAAATATGTGCAACGTGCATGAGCGGACGAATTGCATGTCGCGAGAACCCTTAACAAGAAGGATAAAATACATGACTTGAAGAAAAGCCATTGGAAACGAAGAATTTAACAAGTCATAAATTCTTGGAATCGGTTAAGGGTTCATTACTATTAGCTTATCAAGTTCGCCGTGGTGATACAAATTCGGAAAAATTCATATAACAAATTATGAGTCGAAAGGAGTTCATAGCCCAAAAAACGATTCGTACAAACGAACGCACGCTATGTCGGATACACATAAGCCCACTCATTTATAATTTGTCACTTACAAAAAGAGGCGTCCCAATCCTTGTAAGTAATAATTTATAAACTTATGGTTCGGCGGTTTATAATTTCCTTATTCAAATGAAGAAGCGTCCCAATTCATTTCAATAAGATAATTATAAATCATCCTACTTAAGTATGGTCGGCACAAAAAAAATTACAACAAGATCAAATGATACATTAAGTAAAAAGGGATGTCTTCTTGACGGCCTGATTCTTCAAAATCATAACATGTAACGAGAAGAATAATGAGACGTTAGTCAATCGCGTTCCAAAGATATGTGCCAAAAGATGGCACGACTCGAGATAACAAGATGAAGTCGTACTTCTAAAAACTGGAAGATTTCAGAACGATGGATTACAAACACAACATACGGGATTCGAAAACATAAGAAGAGAGTTCGGACTCGGAGTCGAACAATAAAATAACTAGTGGAATTGACAAAGTACACCGAGTGTCACTATTATCAAAAAGAAAATAAAATAAAGTTACGTTAATGCTTCGGAGATCACTGCATTGCTCATAAAATATCAAAGAAAAAGAACTTATTAAGACTTACTATAGTACTATACACATATGTAGGTAATTATCATTACATAAACATTTCTGCCCTTTGCAATCTGACTTAATGGACCTATATTTCAAAATCCATAATCGGTATAAACGAACGGTCTTTGCCTTTAACAAGATGTTAGACTCTAGTTTACTGAGATTACAAGATAAATACTCAAAGTGTTAAGATCCTAAGTGAAGTTATCATTTTACAATCATGTGCCAAATTTGATTATTTAAAACGTTTTCTTGTTCTATCGTTTTTAGCATAATTCCCATTTTATAACTCCGTTTGACCCAAAACGAAAGCTCATGTTTAAGTTTATCTAAATCCTACAAGTTTTAATTGGAAAATAGGGCACTTAATATGAAAATATTGGTCTCAAACTCATTTTGAAAATCTGGGCACAATTTATGATTAGTTTGGCCGTTCTAGTCGTAACTCATTCATCCGGAATAGTTACGGATTTATCCAAAGAACCACATGGTTCTCATATGTTTTACCCTTCACCCATGTAGAAACCCAGTAGTCTCCAAGTCAAATAAAATTAGGTATAAGCCTAACTATCTGCATTACAAATTATGGGTACACACTAAGTTTGTTTCCACGGTTTTGGTCGTATCTCGACCATCCGGAAGAGTTGGCGTTCCATCCAACTCGCCACTAGGACCTAACATATTAGTCTATTCATTAATGCAAAGATACAGTAGGATTTAAGACAAACATTTCCCATTAAAATATCAACTTTACTCGAAAGTTCCAAAACAAAATAGCCGAAAGTAACCATAAATAGTCAACACTTATAGGAATTACTATTATATATATAGATTGCAGTGATCCCGAAGATAAGCGTTAAAATTTGAGAGGAGAGTAGCTCATATATGTACGAGTACCCATATATAATACTAGTATTGATGTTCGAGAGAGAAAATAAGAAAACAGGAAGTACGCGATAATCGGAATGGTCGGCGTATATATAACCGACCGATATAAAGAAAATAATATGACGTCATAAGATAGACGTATGAGACCAAATAATAACCGAGCATTATATATTCATTGTTAATATGATAGCAATAAGGATGCAAAAGGGAGCATATAAGTTACCTGGGAGCATATAAGTTACCTAGGAGCAAGCGCGCGCGGATATCGGACAATGGTGAAAGACTCTTAAAATTTTCTGAAAAACGGTTATAGTCTAGGGTTTTGAAAACGACCTAGTTCGCTATAACGAGTGCTCTAATACCAATCTGTAACACACCCAAAAATCACAACGCAGCGGAATACCACTTGGGGTGCTACTTCATAGCTTAAAGTACAAGTTACAGAAAACGACATCAGAAGAGACGTTTAATAAAATGTCATGTTCGATTTAAATAAATCAGAGTAAATTTAGGTCCCAATAATTTCTTTTTAACAAAAGTTACAAGAGTTTAAACATGACTCATTTGTATATTTTAATAATAAATAGTTGTTGAATGTGAAGAAAAACCAAGTCTTTAAAGTTTTGATATCCGCGCAACTCGAATGCTCCCAATGCTCAGCTAGCAATATAACAACCTGAGAAAATACATGCAAAAATGTCAACAATAATATTGGTGAATTCATAGGTTTAAGTAAAACCAGTATTGAAATAATTCAAGTAAATATCTCAGTAAGAAAAGCAGCGCTACAACATTTCAAAGTGATTTCGATAAATCAAGTAATATTCAATAGTGGACCACAAGGTTTAAGATCAGTTAGCGACAGTATTTCAAAGTATAATTCAACATTACCGCATTGAGCTCATGACACTGAAACCTTGACAATAACGCATATCAAATGCAAATACATTTGCCCCAGTACTAGATATTATTGCCTCATACCTACGATTCTCAATACAAATCGCTCGTTAAAAAGGTGCTCGAAAGAATTCGATTCAGACCTTGGACAGGGTTGTCAAACCCAATAGATCTATTAAATGTACTAGCGTTCACCCCTACAGGGCAATTAACGGTTCACGAAATTAGGGACTTTGGCAATAGCGACTCATGCAGATAATTTCATAATCGGGGCAGGCATACCCTTCAAGCACTTGTGTTCCATTAGTAAAACAAATAATGTGTCCAAAACTCACGGTTTCATAAATAGATAATCAATGATCTCAATCATGTAGTAAGCAAATCAAGCTTTAATAAAATCAGTAGTAAACAACCATGTATCAAACATGTATTAGAAATCATGTGGTAGGCAAGTAAAAGCTTTAGTAAAAACATTCATGTAGCGCTCATGTAGTAGAAATCAATAAGTTTACTAGTAAAACGAGCATGTATTCTCACCCCGAAAATAGTTATGAAAACCATTAAAGTAGGAAAGGTGGGGCTATGAACTCACCGAGGAGTGATGAAGACCAGAAGTAGATGAATCATCGGACGAGTGAGAAGCGTCTAAGCATAACCTAAAAGACGTGATGCGGCTTAGAATGATAAAGAAGATCGATACGTAAAAGTAAATCAAATGATCACGAGATATGTTTCCGAGATATGCATGGCATTGCATTATAACTTAACCGAAGTATTTTTATCCCCAAATTGGTATACAACCTGCACTTATACTACATTAAGTGTCTACTAAGTCTCGCTTAGCGATTCTTATCTTATTACTATGTGGCCGCACTTTTATTTCTCAAGAAAAGGCGTAAAACTATGTTGCTGAATTTTTAGTCAAGTTTACAAGACCATATCTCTTAACCTATAAAAGATAAAAGGATGGGTCTTTCACCCCTGGAAAGATGCTTAAGTCTAGTTTCCAGAACATTAGGCCTTTTAATCAAACCATTTACCAATCCACGGGAAATGAGTTTTTACTAATCATAACTCAAAACAGAAAGTTCGCTGAATTTCTAACGTTTACGGTTTTGGCCATAAATCCTATCCTATAATAGCAATCAAGTTTAATCCAAAGAGAGATGAAAGATTATGATGTCTAGTGTTTAACCATGTTTTAAAAACCCAACACTTTAGTGCAAAAATCTAGAGTTAAATCCCTTTTTCAAACAGTAGTTCAGAACTGACTAGTTTCCGTAAATCGGTCATATCTCACTCATCCGGAGGAGATATGGCTCTAGCCAACTCGACACATGTACTTTGAACTTATTTATACAACCCCATAAATTAATCCAGACCTTCTTAGACTAAACGTTTGATGCAATTAACCTATTTATACCGCTGGTCTGCAGTAGTCCCAAATTTTCCTACCAAACACTAATTTTGACGCATTTTCCAAACCGTAATAGCTATTAAAGTGAATCCACTTGGAAAAGTTAGTTTATAATGTATAATACTGAGATTAGCTTTCCTATTCTACATTTTAGAGTATTAACCTAGAGTTTAACTCGTTTTCCAAATGATGTTCCAGATTTGACTAGTAATCGTAAAATGGCCATAACTCCCTCATCCGGAGGAGTTGATAAACCATCCAATTAGCCACATGAACATTATAACTATATCTATCCAACCATATAATTTATTCATAGGCTCCAGGCCAAAAATAATTAGGAATAGTCATATTTTGCTACTGATTTGAAAACAGTCCCTATAATCTACCTCAAAATCCATCCAAACATCAATTATAAAACTATCCAATCACATGCAATGCCATATACATATCTTCCACATATATCATACATCAAAAATATAATTATTTCCAGGAACCATGGCTAAAATGCATGGCCAAAAATCAAAATAAATCAAGAATTAAAGATTAAACTTACAAGATTAGGATTAAAATTAGTGAATCAACACAAACAACCACTTGACTTGGTGGCTGATTTTCGGACCAATAAGCACCCAAAATCTTTCAATACTTTTTTTTTCTAAAAACCCAAAATAATGTTTCCCACTTGATAATATAAAACCCCAATCAAAAACTTCAAGAAACCCCAAAAACACATTTAAATCCTCATGAAAATTAACCAAACTTTGCAAGTGGTTCTAAGATGATGTTCTGATGCTAAAAATATGTTCAATCATTTTATAAAATGATGGTGGTGGATATGGTAAAATTGGCAGTCATGGGAGGTGGAGGAGGAGGGAGATGTTTTTATCAAATGTGTGTGTGTTTGGTTTTTGGCGAAAGAGGTAAATAAATATAAGTGGGTGTTTGGATTTTAGTTTTGTAGGAGCTAATTAAAAGAAAAGGGGTGTTTGGTTTACATGTTGTCTTTATAAATTATATTTTTTTTGTTTTTATTTTTACACCACAATATTTGTTTTAAAACATTTAATTGAAATATTAAAAATTGTAAAAATACTATTTTGACGCGGTTTCGGCCAAACGCGGATAAAAGTCGAAAAGTATTAAAATAAAAGATAAATAAGCTTTCGAAGCTAAAATATGGAGTTGTCGATTTCTCAAACACTAAAGCGGATAAATATCTAAATCACGGCGCGCAAATAATTAAAATTTATGATTTTTATCAAGTCGAGCAAAAAGAATAAAAATGATTTCTACAAAAATTAGAAAATACAAATAGGGATCGGTCTAAACATTGATCTTAAATTCGGGTTGTTAAAGTATCTACCCCTTTAGGGAGCGACGTCCCGGCGCTCAATTCGTCTGAATCGTCTTCGGTTAAATTGTGAAGAGATGAGGATATAGACAAGTCATCGTCGAGATTTCCAACGGATACTAAATGAGAAAAAGTCAAAACATCAAATATATGCAACGTGTATAAGCGAACGGATTGAATGTCGCGAGAATCCTTAAAAGGAAAGATAAAATACATGACTCGAAGAAGAAGCCATTCGAAACGAGGAATTTAACAAGTCGTCAATTCTTGGAAGCGATTAAGGGTTCATTACTATTAGCTTATCCAGTTCGCCGCGGTCGATACAAATTCGAAAAAATCCATATAACAAATTATGAGTCGAAAGGAGTTCATAGCCCAAAGAATGATTCATACGCACGCTATGTCAGATACACATAAGCCCACTCATTTATAATTTGTCACTTACAAAAAGAGGCGTCCCAATCCTTGTAAGTAATAATTTATAAACTTATGGTTCGGCGGTTTATAATTTCCTTATTCAAATGAAGAAGCGTCCCAATTCATTTCAATAAGACGATTATAAATCATCCTACTTAAGCATGGCCGACACAAAACACAATATCAAATCAATGTTACAATAAGTAAAAAGGAGTGTCTACTTGACGCTTCTTGACAGCATGATTCTTCGAATCATAACAAGTTACGTGAGAGTTAATAAGACGTTAGTCAAATCGGTTCAAAGGTACGTGCAAAAGTTGCACGAATCGTGGTGACAAGTTAAGTCGTACTCCCTTACAATTGGAAGATTTCATATCCAATGGATTATAAACACAACATACGCGATTCAAAAGCATAAGGAGAGTGTTCGGACTCGAAGTCGAACAATAAAATAACTAGTGGAATTGACAAAATACGTCGAATGTCAATATTATCATAAAGGAAATAAAATAAAGTCGCGTTAATATTTCAGAGATCACCGCATTGCTCATAAAATATCAAAGAATAAGCTTATTAAGGACTTACATATTAGTACTATACATCATATGTAGTTAATTATCATACATAATCATTTTGCACATTTGCAATTGGACTTAATGGTCCTATATTTCAAAACACGTAATTGGTATAATTTGTACGGTTCTTCGTCATTATACAAGTGTTAGGCTTTCTAGCTTACTGTGATTACTGTTAAATACTTAAAGTGTTATGTTCCTAAATGAAGTTATCATTTACATCATGTGACCAAATCTGTTTATTTAAAAACGTTTTCTTGTTCTATCGTTTTAGCTTAATTCTCATTTTTAAATCTGTTTGACCCAAACATAAGCACATGACTATAGTTTTATTTTAATTTTCCTACAGGTTTGGCTTGAAAAATGAGGTACTTAATATGAAAACATCTAGACATAAATTCATTTGAAAATCTGGGTACAATTTCTAATTAGTTTTGCCATTTTGGTCGTAACTTATTCATCCGGAATGATTAAGCTCTTATCCAAGAACCACATGGTCCTCATATGTTGGACTTACTCAAACAAAGTACTCATGGTTAAGACCTAAAGCTAAAAATTTATTCGACAATCATACTAACTTTACTCAAAAGTCCCAAAAATAGACGAAAGTAACCGTAAATAGTCAACACTTATAGGAATTACTATTATATATATAGATGGCGGTGATCCCAAAGATAAACATAAGAATTTGAGAGGAGAGTAGCTCATATATGTACGAGTATCTTTATATAATACTAGTATTGATGTTCGAAGGAGAAAATAAGAAAACAGGAAGTACGCGATAATCAGAATGGTCAGCGTATATATAACAAACCGATATAAAGAAAATAATATGTCGTCATAAGATAGACATATAAGAGCAAAATAATAACCAAGCATTATATATTCATTATTAATATAATAGCAATAAGGATGCAAAAGGGAGCATATAAGTTACCTAGGAGCAAGCGCGCGCAGATATCGGACAATGGTGAAGGACTCTTAATTTTTTTTCGAAAAATGGTTATAGTCTAGCGTTTTGAAAAAATGGGACTAGTTCGCTATAACTGGGGAGTGTTGGGGGGGCTTCTGGGATTTTTTTTTTTTAAAACCCAATCTGTAACACCCCCAAAATCACAACAACGCAGCGGAATACCACTTGGGGTGCTACTTCATAGTTCATACACACAAGTTACAAAAAACGACCTCAAAAGAGACGTTTAAGAAAATGTCACATTCGATTTAAATAAATCAGAATAAATTCATGTCCCAATAATTTTCTTTTTTAGCTAAGTTACAAGAGGTTTAAAAACTATGACTCTTGTATATTTTATTAATAAATTGGTTGTGAATGGAAGAAAAATCAAGTCTTTAAGTTTTTTGATATATCGCGCGACTCGAATGGCTCCTAATGCTCAGCTTGCAATATAATAACTGAGAAAATACATGCAAAAACGTCAACAATATGTTGGGTGAATTCATAGGTTAAAGTAAATAAGTATAGTAAATATATACAAGTAAATTATATCAATAAGAAAACATCTAACAACCTTTCAATAATAAAATACATAACTCCCATTCTTTCATCAAAAATCTCAATTACATGTTAAGTAATAGACCACAATGTTTCGATCAGCCATCTACATATCACATACTCACATACATAAAAATAATTAATAATCAATCGCATTAAGCTCATTCACTTAAATGATAACCCAGCAAAATCAAATAATGCAAATAATATGCCCCACAAAAGTACATATTGCAAACAACCTTAATAACATTCTATCACCCCCATGTCCCATTCTTGGTGATGTGCCATTTATGTCCCCCCCCCCCCCATCCCATGCCGTCACCGCCAATCGTATCTACTTAAAACTAGCTCTTCATCTAGGAAATTACCAATGGCAAGAAAAATTCTTGTTTTAGCCACACGGTAACTCATGCAGATTAAATTTCATAATTCAGGTCAAGATAACCCATTCAAGCCCTTAGTGTCCAATTTAAAAACAACGTAATACCTGCTTTCACACACTCCCTACTTTTTTCATAATAGATAATCAATGTTCTCAAAATCATGTAGTAAGAAATCAAGCTTTAATTAAATCGTAGTATACAATCATGTATCAAACATGTATAAAAATCTTATGGTAGTAAGTAAATCTTTAGTAAATACATTCATGTAGGCTCAAGTAGTTGAAATCAATAAGTTGTACTAGTAAAAGAAGCATGTATTCTCACCCATAAAATAGTTATTGGGGAAACCATTAAAGTAGAAAAGGTTGGCATATGAACTCACCGAGGAGTGATGTGACCAGAAGTAGATGTAATCATCGGACGAGCGAGATGCCATATTTAGGCACAACCAAAATGTGTGACGCACTTAGAATATTAAAGAAGATAGATACGTTATAAAATCAAATGATCATGAGATATGTTTTCAAGATATGCATGGCATTGCATTATAACTTAACTAAAGTGTTTTTATCCCCAAGTTGGTATACAACCTGTACCTATATCCCTTTAAGTTTCTACTAAGTCTCGATTGGGTTCTTTTTATTAATAATGTGGCCGCAATTTTATTTCTTCAGAATTGCGTTACACTATGTTCTAATTTTTAGTCAGCTTTTACAAGTACCATATCTCTTAACTTTAAGATAAAAGGATGGGGCATTCACCCCTGGAAAGATACTTAAGTCTATTTTTCAAAACATTATGCATTTTAATCCAACCATTTACCAATCCACGGAAAATGAGTTTTTACTAATCATAACTCAAAACAGAAAGTTTGCTGAATTTATAACACTTTCGGTTTTGGCTATAAATCCTATTATATAATAGCAATCAAGTTGAATCCAAAGAGTGAAAGCTTATGATTTTTAGTGTTTAACCATGTTTTAAAAACCCAACACTTTAGTGTAAAAATCTGGAGTTAAATCCCTTTTTCAAACAGTAGTTCAGAACTGACTAGTTTCCGTAAATCGGTCATATCTCACTCATCCGGAGGAGATATGGCTCTATCCAATTCCACACATGTACCTTGAACTTATTTCTACAACCCCATCAAATAATATAGACCTTCTTAGGCCAAAAGCTTTCTGTAATTAACCCATTTATACGGCTGGTCTGCAGCGGTCCTAAATTTTCCTACCAAACACTAATTTTGACGTATTTTCCAAACCGTTATAGCTATTAAAGTGAATCTAGTTGGAGAAGTTAGATTAAGATGGATACTACTTTGATTAGATTTACTATCCTACATTTTAGAGTATTAACCTGAAGTTTAACTCGTTTTCCAAACAATGTTCCAGATTTGACTAACAATCGTAAAACGGCCATAACTCCCTCATCCGGAGGAGTTGATAAATCATCCAATTATCCACATGAATCTTATAACTATATCTATCCAACCATGTAAATTATTAATAGGCTCCAGGCCAAAATAAATTAGAATAGCAGTTTTGCTCAGATTGAAACAGTCCCTATATTCTTCCTCAAAATTATCCAAACATCAATGTATAAACTATCCAATCAACTTGAAATGCATATACATCTCTTCTACATTATCTAATATGCATCAAAAATTATTATTTCCAGGAACCTTGGCTTATATTTTTTTTTGCATGGTAAACAATCAAAGAAATGAGAAATTAAAGATTAATTACAGATTAGGATTAAAATCAGTGAATCAACACAAACAACAATTGACTTGGGTGGCTAATTTTTTGGACAAGAAGCACCTATTATCTTTCAATACTTTTCTTCTAAAAACCCAAAATAATGTTTCCCACTTGATAATATAAAAACCCAATAAAAAACATCAAGAAAAGTCTCCAAAAACACATTTAAATCTTCATGAAAATTAACCAAACTTTGCAAGTGGTTTTAAGATGATGTTATGATGCTAAAAATATGTTCAATAATTTTATAAAATGATGGTGGTGGATATGGTGAAATTGGAAGCCATGGGAGGTGGAGGTGGGAGGGAGTGTTTTTAGCAAAATGGTAGTGTGTTTGGTTTTTGGTGAAAGAGGTAAATAAATATAAAGGGGTGTTTGGATTTTAGTTTTGTAGGAGCTAATTAAAAGAAAAGGGGTGTTTGGTTTACATGTTGTCTTTATAAATTATATTTTTTTATTTTTATTTTTCACCACAATATTTGTTTTAAAACATTTTATTTGACGCGGTTTCGGCCAAACGCGGATAAAAGTCGAAAAATATTAAAATAAAAGATAAATAAGATTTCGAAGCTTTAATATGAGTTGTCGATTTCTCAACTCTAAGCGGATGAAATATCTAAATCAGGCGCGCAAAATAAGATTAAAATTTATTATTTTATCAAGGGTCAATGCATTAAGATAAAATTGAATTTCTACAAAAAATTTGAAATTACAAATAGGGATAGGTACTAAACATTTATCTTTAATATAGGGTTGTAAAATTAAATTTTGGTATTCTTCAACTAGGTTTACTGTCATGTTTCGTCCTCTCATTCTACTATCACTTCATCTGCATTTGATATGGAAAATGCTTTTTCCACTATGAATATTTATAACTATACTTCGGCTTCGTCAGCTACATCGGGAAGAACTTTTTTTTAACTCTTCGAAAGATTCTAGGGATGGTATGATCCCACCAACATCCTCATCCTTTTTACTTTTTATACTCACCATATTTGAAGGTCGTGCATGCTATTTTATGCAAAGAATCACTATTCAACCACCTGATCCTATTTCTCCACTAGTTACTTTAACTCCATCTTCCGGTATTACCACATTCACATCTTTTCGATCGCCGATATGTTCATTTGTTCCTGAAAGATTTGTTACACACTAGAAGAAATTTCATTCCCCATCTTCTTCCTCAAATAGTTATCTAATTCATCCGGAAAAACTGCTATAATACTAGAACCAACCATTCTTTCTAGTAATATACTCCTTACCCCACCAAAGATATTTGAAATAGAAAAAGTTCTATCAGGTACATCTTAAGTTTATGAGAAAACAAATCGAAGATATTTTATATTACTTAGATGAAACTTTCCTTTCACACAGCATTGAGTACTGGAAGAAAGACTTGTTATGGTTGGATAATATACCAAGAGATTTGATGATGTAAACACCCAAATTAAGGAAGACGGTTCACAGTTACTTGAACTAACATAAGTGCATATGGGACAGAGAGTCAAGATTGCTTTTGTTCGCTTTTTTTGGGATTTTGTTTTAGGATATTGACCCTTGAGAATATCTAAGATCGCCATATTTTTTATGAAGAATCTTTTGGGACCACACTTCATAAGTTAAATTACTATGATATTATCCTTGTCATCTATTACTTTTATCTAGAATCCCACCACGAGACATGATGATGTAAGATATGTAAGAAAAAGTTATCCATGAAATAATAAAGTAGTGATTCCGTTACACCTTGTCATCTGATGATATCAAAGCTCGACATCGTTTGTTAATCCCATTAGTTCTACATACTCGTCTCATACCTTTGAAACAGTATTATCTTTGGATCGCAACATTAAGTTAATGGCGGGATGATTATATTGGGCATTGTGCAACTTAACGTCTCCTTTATTCTTTATCTTATTTCTTATGATTTTGAAAAATCATATCAATTTCTACACATCACCATTTTGATATCATGTTTTATGCTTAGGTAGGATGATTTATAATCATCTTATTGAAATGAATTAGGACACTTCTTCATTTGAATAAGGAAATTATAAACCACCGAACTATGAGTTTATAAATTCTTGGTTACAAGGATTGGGACGCCTCTGTTTGTAAATGAAAAATTATAAATAAATAGGTTATATATTGCTTCCGTACAACAATTCTTCCATCTAATGATCAGTTTGTTCAACCAATTCATTTAATTTCTTTAATTATCTTTAATCATTTATATCATTTTAAGATGAAATCTATGAATCTTTTCAAAACTCTAGCATTCAAATAAATTCGGGACAAGATTTCTGTAAGGGGTGCGTGGTTCGTAACAACCTAAAATTTTGAGTCAATTTTTTGCCAAAATATTATGCTATGATCACATTTTCACTGGTTTTTTTGCATTATTAAAAACTTATGTTTAATAAACTATGTTAACATGTTCACGCAACCACCAATATCATATCTATGATATTATATTAAAGTAATATGTCAAGCAATATACTCAAGTATCTTATTCACATAACATATTACTACTATCAATATCATTAAATCAAGCATTTTAATCCGTGCTCACTCCAGAACTCTAGTTTTGGGTATTACTTCCATTTAACTCAATGTACTAGTCTATGAGACATGTGTACAAGTTCCTAAACATATTTTTAAATATGTTTTCCCTCCTAAACCTCTAGTACAACTTCCTAAAGCTAACTAGTGCAAGTATATGATGCTTATTTATTTATAATACAAAAAAAAAAAAAAAATTTAAATACATTTCCCACATTTTCCCTCAATTCTCATTTGGGCTTAGTACAAGACTTAAATGCTCTAAACTTAATACCTTATTCCTTCTCATTGAAAACCTATCTAGCCCAAAACACTTATTTAAAACCACGTTTCACCAAATTTACAACTTTGATTCACCATTTTTTTAACAATGTGTTCACCACATTATCACATCCTAAATCAACCACATCACATTAAAATGCATACATTTGATTATCTTTCCCATCAATCCTTGGTACTACATTTATATTACACAAGGGTACCAAGTCATTTTCAACATGCTTTGTTTTCCTCTCTAAATTCAAATCCAAACTTACAACCATTTAAGCCAAGAGTACAAGTCAATCTAGCATTATATTTAAATACCTTTTCCCTCCAAATCTTAATGTACAACAATATGAAGCTTAGGTGTAAACCTATGAAGTAAAAATTTAAACTTTATTCTTTTCCCTCCATCTTTCAAATCCGAAACAAAACAAAACCTTAATTCGATTTCTATCTTAAAACCATATTCCTAAACCTAATTCTTAACCTTAATCCTAAACCTCATTAAGTCTAATTATAGCCCTAAAACTCTTAATCCATAGACCCTAATCGTAACCTTAATTGTGTTATAACTCTAAACCAAACACCCCTAATCTATACGACCTAGAACCAAACACCCTTTTTACAAACCAAACACCCCTATTCAGATTTTAGTAACTACATCACCACTCCATCACCACTCCATTAGCACCACCATCATCTTTACATCACCATGACACCACCATCTTGGGCACCAAGCAAAACCACCACAAACCGCTACCTCCTTCTTCCTATTTTGCCTCGTCATCACCTCCAAACTTTGACACTACATTTCCTTGGCCTTAAAGACTTTCTACATGTTCTCCACCTCCCCCTACTACTGCATGACTCACCCCTATACAGCCCTTAGTCACTAAGTTAGAGCACACTATAAAAACGCATGCATACTTGCATGATTTCTCACATTCAAACATAAAACACACACACATTTCTCTCAATACCCACACTAGCAGAAGTAGAGAAGTAAAGGAGGTTTAAGGGAAGCCAAAAGACCAGTAGCTAAGCTAAGAGATCAAAAGGAATAAAGCCATGGGTTCTTGTTAAGCATTCGGGTTCACATCAGAAGCTATTAGAGTCCATTCGTGCTTATTTCAACTCATTTCATTCGTGCCAAAATTTTGTAAGCTCATCTTTCTTCCTATACACTCTTAATTATCATCATAACATGTATATGACCTGGTCATACATATTTTATAACCAAAATATAAGTAAAACACATTTTGTATTTTTACATAAAATCATAGATTACACGCGACAGGTCACTTTTGAGCCCTTATAAATTTTGAATTCCATAAACAACCTATCTACTTATTTCCATAACCCTAATATACACCCATAAGACTCTTAAACCCCAAAATACCAGCCCTTAATTCATAATCTAACCTAGCTAAAAGTCATGATTAAATCTTTCCCTCAACAGCTCAACCACCTAATCAGGAACTTTTCTTTTTGAGTTTAAATGATCTTGAGCTCTTACCAAAGCTTATAAATTGTTTATGTAAGCTTCCTAATCATATTTATGAATGCTAGAATACATCCTAACCGTTTAAACTCAATTAACTCATTTTTCATTTTCACATAAAATCATGAATCGCATGTGTCGAGCCACTTTTACACCCTTGTAGTTTTCGATTTCTCTTAACAACCTATACTGAATTTTGGATATGTTAATCTACACCCAAGATACTCTAGATCCTCCAAATATCACGTCCTAACTCGATCTCTAACCCCTCTAATCGTTGCCTTCAAAACTGTCCCAGAAAATGGCTGCACATGCCTTTTCGCAACCATGGCTGTGGACACACTTTCACACCATCAAAACTCTTGATTCCTTCCCACAACCTAGTCGTGCCCCTCCACCATCTTAAACACCACCTAGGTGGCTACAACATACTACAAAATCACACCTTGAATCGAACCCTAGCCCTTTTAAAATAGCGACCCATTTTAAGTGCACAAAAGGGTATTTTACCAAATTTTGAAAATATAAAACTATAAGGGGCTGTTTTGAGCATCTTTCAAAGTTAAACTACAGGGGTAATTTTTGTAATAAAACTAAACCAAGAGTCTAGGGGCTAATTTTGCCATTTCCTAAATTAAAGGGTTGATTTTGTCAAAACCTAAAACTAAAAGGACTATTTTGAAAATAATTAAATACCAAGGGTATAAAATGTAAACTTGCTAATTTTATAAACTTAAAGGATTAAAAATATAATATTATATGTCAAGGGTTGTTTTTGTTAAACTTTTAAACTAAAGGGTACAAACTGCCATTTCCCTATTTTCCAGGGTTTAAAATGTAAATGTTTCTATTTATAAACATCTTATCTAAATCCTAAAAAGGATATACGGTATCTCAATACTAGGGAGCTTTATATTAAGATGTTTCATCTCGATATTACGTTCTGACTGAGTCTACTGGGTTTACGATTTAAAGTGCCCTGGCTCCTCAAACGTTTATAAAATGACTTCTGAAATATGATGGCCCAAACAGTGATACAATAATTACAAAATCTCCAATCAAACTCGTAACAATAATAAACTCTTAGAACCAAAGTTCTATAGTACAATCTTCTTAAGACTTGACATATTTACTCAGGTTGCGTGACGTGGCTGTTTACTATCATTTTGCTATATCAACCTTCCTTGATAAGATTGTGATAAGGTCATCAGCTTTCATTTTGGAATATTTATTACAACTACCTATCAGGTGAAGTTCATAACCTCGCCTTTACTTATTTACATGTTTTATAAACCCGCGAGGGGGATACATGCTTGTTTACAAACTCTTTTACATTCTCGTTTATCTTATAACAATGTGATTACTTTTCAAAGACTTAATGAGTTCATAACCTCACATTTCAATCTTTTAAATGCTTTATAAACCCGTGATACCTGCTAAAAACCATGAATACAAGTGTTTTCTAACTGTATGCTTTCCTAATATATTATTGCTTGTGATCTAAGTCACTTTATGCCAAAAGACCCTCATTATCATGGACCATTAATCACTTACGAGTGAACGCAAATATTGTGGATAGATCTATCGGGATTGACGAATCCCGTTTGTGTTAGCCGGATAGGTAACCAAACACGCTATATTTGAATCTCATAGGTATATGGCAATTACCTATACCGGGGGCCATTATTTTTATGTATATATATCACAGCAATTTGGGTATATATATACACCAGTCAGTTTGTGTGCCATGAGCTTAGATACAATAATGAACACTATTAATACTGTTTTCTATAATAATTATGCTCGTACAATTATTACACTATGACTTGTATTCAACTATTACATTTCAAACCTATGAATTTCACTCAACCTTTGTGTTGACCCTTTTATGCATGTTTATCCCAGGTAATTGAGCAACTTATGGCATGGAGTGGCATGGACTTAAAGATGGCTAAAACTTGTTATCATTCACATTTTATGTTTCTAGATTTTGGGACCTGCCTTTGTAAAACTCTGATTTTAATGAATGATAACGTATCTTTTAAAAACATCTCTTTTGAGTCGTTTTCTATGATTGTGACTGTTGTACTATGAAGTAATACCCCAGATTAGCTTCCGCTGCTATATTGTAAAAATAGGAGTGTTACATAGAATTGCACGTTTTGTCTTCTATAACTTTTATGCATGACCTTGCTGTAAAGAAATCAACGAATTAGTGATGGTATACTTTGGAAAAAGACTTATGTTGAACTCATACGGGCATTCTGATGGCACTTCAACACACTTTTGCTTAAGAACTCAAATTGGAGAATCATCCTGAGCAAAATATCAGGGGAGTTCCTCGTTCTAATTCTATTTCCCATTTTCTTTAAATGTTTTTATATACAACGAGGATGTTGTATAATTTAGTGGGGGATGGAGAATTAGAATGCCTACTTGTCCTTCTTTTTACAAATAATATGCTATAAGCTTAAAATTATGCTAATTTTTTTTTAGCATACTTTTGTAAAAATTGCTAGTTACATGACCTCGTACACAAATAACCCTTGATGTCAAATTGTGAGAATTAAGCCTATTCCTTTCCAAATGTTTACCAAAAAACTCCACAAATTATGAGTGTGTCGGTGATGTAGTGGACTTTAGAACTTGGCTTGGTATATCACTCGAGACCACAGTGATGAGTACTACAGATTTAGATAGAGTAACCTATTTAACTAGTAAATTTCTAGGAATAAACCAAAAAACCTATATGTTGTGATATTAACTAACCACACTGGTTAGTTAGTATAACCCTTTGCTTACTCTCACTATAAGAGTAAGATACCCCTAGAAAAACCTGTTGAGCCAGCCATTCCTATCTTTTTCACACCTAATGTCTATTTTGTTAAACCTTTACACCTTAACCTACCTTATAGATTAAGCATATTAATCAAAGTTGTTAGTTGCTTTTATGTAAAGTTTTATTGTTCCTATGTCAAAGTGAAATTTTCTATCTCTAGTTAGGTCGGGAAATTGTACAATGCAATGGGAATATAGAAGTTTGTAGCTCGTGTATTTTGCTACTTTCGCAATTATGTTCTATATCCGAAGATGAAGTGTTTAAAGAAAAATTTTCTAAATGAATTATGGTGTAGATGGTGAAATTGCATCAAGAGTCGTATTATTATGATTGAAAAAAAATGGAAAAATGGAAAATTACAACAAAAAAGAGATGAAGATAGTCGGTTCATTGAACTTAAACCGATAAATTACTTGGACGATTGATTATTTGTTGATATGTGGTAAAAATCAATGATGTATAGATTTGTATAAAGTGGTTGATATCACCACTTGCCTTGTAAAAGTATGTATAAATAGGGATGATTGGAAAGTTGACCGTTATGGGAACGCCAACTTAGGTTGTCTTTGTCACTCTATGATCGAGACGTTTGTATATATTTTTGAGTCTTTATCATGGAACAGTCAGGAAAGTTACTAGCAACTATGCACCTTATTTGCTCAAGCTTAATCTATTTGTTTTGTGAATTTTATTTAACAACAATTTATTTCCCTTTCCTAACAATTAACCTTAGGTTTTACTCGAAAGAGGATGTGATCGAGTCATACATGTCTATTCCATCGTTACGGCCAAGTATCTGTGATTCATCCACCTTGTTGGTTTATTACTTTTGGTGAAAGTTAGAAGATCCATACCCTATATTAATCATTGTCGTAAGCCCTTGGTTTTACTCAAGTAGGGGGGGGGGGG
>BQNB010020792.1:6651-65053 GCA_026074375.1 Tanacetum coccineum | reverse complement strand
ACCAACTCTCATCTGATTGACAACATTATTGGGAATCCCTCCCGACCGGTATCTACCCGTCACCAACTTGTTACCGACGCCTTGTGGTGTTTCTATAATTCTGTACTGTCAAAAGTCGAACCGAAAAACTTCAAATCTGCTGTTATTGAAGATTGTTGGTTTGAGGCTATGCAAGAAGAAATCTATGAATTTGAACGCCTTCATGTATGGGAATTAGTACCACCTCCGGACTGTGCAATGGTGATTGCTCTAAAGTGGATCTATAAAGTGAAACTTGATGAGTATGGCGATGTTTTAAAGAACAAGGAAAGGTTAGTAGCAAAAGGATACCGTCAATAGGAGGGTATCAACTTTGAGGAATCCTTCGCACCGGTGGCCAGAGTTGAAGCTATTAGAATCTCCATCGCTAATGCAGCCAGCAAAAACATGACAGTCTATCAAATGGATATGAAGACTTCCTTTTTAAATGGCTAGCTTAAAGAAGAAGTATATTTTAGCCAACTAGAAGGTTTCGTGGATCCTGATCATCCTCATCATGTTTATCGGTTAAAGAAGGCTCTCTACGACTTAAAACAGGCACCTAGGGCGTGGTATGGCACCTTGTCAAAGTTTCTTCTGGGCAAAGGATTCTCTAAGGGTGTGGTTGATCCAACGCTATTCATTCGGAGAACAGGCAAACACATTCTTCATGTTCAAATATATGTTAATGATATAATATTTGCCTCGACTGATTCTGGAGATTGTGACCGTTTTTCTAATGAAATGAGTTCTAAATTTCAAATGTCAATGATGGGACAAATGTCGTTCTTTTTAGGTCTACAAATTTCTCAAAGTCCCTGAGGCATTTTTCTTAATCAAGCTAAGTATGCAAATGAAATTCTAAAGAAATTTGGACTAGATAAGTGTGACCCGGTAGATACTCCCATGATGGAGCATTCTAAACTGGATGAGGACCACTCAAGGTACCCTGTTGATCAGACCCGTTATCGTAGTATGATCGGATCCCTGATGTACCTCACAGCCAGCAGGCCCGACTTTTTTTTGTTGTGTACATGTGTGCTATATATCAATCCAAGCCCACTAAAAAGCACCTAGAAGTAGTTAAACGGGTCTTTCGGTATCTCTAAGGGACCATCAACATGGGTCTTTGGTATCCGAAGGACACCGCCATAGCACTAACCGCATACGCAGATGCAGATCATGCTGGTTGTCAAGACACTCGTAGAAGCATATGAGGTTGTGCTCAGTTTATTGGTGATAAGTTAGTCAGCTGGTCATCTAAGAAACAGACTAGCACGTTGGTATGTGTTTAATTACACACACCTTTTATCTTTAAAAACGAGCTAAAATAACCAAAAACGAACTTAAAATACCAAAAATATGCTTGTTTTGCTAATTGTGTTGTGCAGCTGTACTGTGAGAACAAGTGTTGCCATCACCTTTGCTTGCAACAATGTACATCACTCTCGGTCGAAGCACATCGATATCCGGCACCATTTCATTAGAGAACAAGTAGAGAAAGGAGTTGTTGAACTATATTTTGTGAGGACTAAGTATCAACTGGCAGATATCTTTACTAAGGCGTTGCCCCGAGTGCGCTTTGAGTTCATTCGACCACGGCTTGGCATGCGGAGTCTGATGCCGGAGACACCCAAAGTCTTTTAGGAAGATTGAACTGAGTAATGGATTTACTTCATGTATCCTATGTACATAGCTTCCAAATGAAAAGAAAAATACAAAAATATGAAACCAATAAAACCATAAAAAATATCAAAAAATACAAAAATAGTTTTCCAGACATGTCTTCTGACAATCGGTAACATTTACGGTCCTAGAAATGTCATTAAACAATGACACGGGTCTGTAAATGAAGTTCGAGCAGAATTTCAAGCAAGTTTTAAAACATGTCTTTATGGTTTGCAGTTATTTCACACGCAACTCAGTTTTCACAATGAGGAAAACATGTCACCAAAAAGATGGTTGTTCCTGACAACGGGTGATTAAATTCTCCCAGGCATTGATTACTTTATATCCATGCAACTCCGACTTAATGTACGCTTCAGTGCATTATTTCTTGATACAGAAGAGAAGTCTTTTGTCTATCCATATAATTTTTCGTCTATGATTCTTTAGAAAATTATTTGGATTTCACATGGTGGTTTAATGTTGTTAGAAAATCAATTGGACTTGTGTTTTCATAAATATTTGATACTCAATCAACGACTACTACTCTTTCAATAGAAAACGGGTCCTTGATTGAGGGGGAGAGTATTTTTTTCAAAATTTATGACATTTAACAGGCATCTTAACTCATTGAATAAGTTATTGAGAAATGATTTGTATCAAACGGGGTTATATTTTGAGGGGGAGCATGAATATGTTCCATTATTGGCTTGTATAAATCAGACACATTTTCTCCCAAATTTTCCTAACTTAAATCAATTAAGATCTAAAATCTCAACGTGTTTGAAATTTTTGATCGGGGGAGAGAATGTGATTTAAATATGAAAATCTGATAAAAATGTGATCTTTTGGACTCAAGAGTATGCTATCCCATATGTGCTAAACACTTTTGAATATCGATGCACATATTAAGGGGGAGCGAATGGTGTATGATGGCAATTATAGAAATACCAAAGACCGACCATGTATTTACTTTATCGGAGTTATAAGGATGGTATGATTAGGTACTAGTTCCTACGATCCCGCTAGAGCCAGAGGGATCTACCTAGGGATAATCCACTAGTTAGTGTAGAAGTCCTTAGGTATGATGCAAAAAAGGAGTAAAGTGAGAAAAAGGGAAGAGTGCCGACTGAGATGGAGCTAGTACTGGAATAAACCTAATAAGGTACTAGTAATGAAGTCTTGGTAAGCACTGAAGGGTTTAAATAATGAAAAAGAAATGTTAAGATAAAGGGTGAAAAGAAAGCAACCCTCCTTAACCTTTAGGCAGAAACTGGGTCAATTCATATGCTGTCAGAATCACATGGTTGATTACTGACATTGAAGACAAGTATCATGGACCTAGTGATACGCTGCACAACCCACCCTAGCCACTCAAGGTCTCTCAAAAGACTCTTGTTTCATTCTCACGGAGTTTCACTCATTACTATCGACCTTCTCACTCTGAGTTGGTTGATATTGAAAATGTGGCAGTCTGCTCCAACCTCTGACCACTAAAATCAAAGCGCACTATTGAGTCTAGAGCCATGAGATCATCCACAAATATCGCTAGGACACTAACTCAGAATATATTTTTTCTTCACACAATGTGAAAACAAGTAATGCTTTAAGAGTCCTACACATTATCCTCGTGGTATTGCCAGAACATCCGAGTGATACGAAAGTACTCACAATGAAGATGGAAATCCTTCTAGATCCAACATCAGACAAGCACTTGGTAGGTGTATTGTGAGATCCTCTTAAGGATCAAACTTGTGACAACTAGAAAGCAACGATGGGTGAGATTCTTTATGAATCAAACTTGTTCCAAGTAGTGAATTAAAGAGTAGTTTTTGAAAAATCTTTCGATGTGCTCAGCAACTTATTTTTGAGCACATTAACTGTGTATATCTTTCAAAACAAAAGTGTTTCTGATGAAAATTGATTTTATATTATAAAACCTTCGATGTGTCACAAAAACTCTTTCCTGAATGACACACGACGGATTTTCAAATCAATTTCTTATTAATCAGTGGGTTTTAATCCACTGGTTCACTCATTTCGTGCTTTGTCTACTTTGAGACGCTCCGATTTGAGAACGGCTAGTGCAGCTACGAAACCCTATCAAGGAGATTCTTAGGAATTATACATGATCACAGCCAGTACTTGTACTGAAAAACGGGGAATCGTGGTTCTTGCAACCTCATTCAACGAAGGTGAACAATTCGTTTGTTTATTACTAACTTATATTTGCTGTAATCCTAACAGTTGCAGTTGCTGGCCAAAGAGACATCAATCTACAAGCCCATGCTCACACCTCATATACATTGTTAAAGACATCATGATAGCTGAAAGACTTATAACACCGCTTCTACAACTCTGATGCTTGTTATCATGATCCAAAAGGGTGTGAGTATGTCGGTCTGAAGGTCACATCATCACATGAAGGCAATACTCCACAACAAGTTTGATTAAGTGATTTACTGTAGATGATGATCTCAAAGAAAGCTCAAAGATCACACAAATCTAGGGAACAAAGCTTAAAGATCACTACATGCAGTACAATGACTGATCTTGAAGAATCAAAAGACTATGAGCCAGAGTCAAAGATCAACTCATAGAATGCTAAGATTAAATTTGTAACTTATAGGGTGACCTCCCTTAGGGGGAGATTGTTAGGATTATGAAAAAGACTCGATTACCCCGTGTATCATTTAGAATAGCATAGCTCATAGTCCGGTAGTTATCGTAATACTTATGGAATTGGGTCTGGTCTTTTACCCACATGTAAGCCCACTCCATAACCCGTTAGGTGCATCCATAACATTGTATTTATATATAACAAACCAGAATTTTCATCAAATGCAAAATCAACCTATTTTACTATGATCACAAATCTATGGGAAATTTTTTGCTTTATTACATTACTTGCATTACCAATATCTCAATATACAATGTAACTTGCATAACTAATGTAGACAAGCTCACACAACCTACCTATGCCATCTATATCTATATATATATATATATGTCAAGCAAACATCATAACATGTCAATTCAATATCTTAATATCATTATTACAAAGTACATTACTCATTTAATGTACCATTTGCAACGTTATATCAAGACGGGCTTTAAACTGTTATCATATACCTCTAAACCCTAATTCCATGAAAGGTTAATATCTAAAGCGAATGTATAAGCTACAAAAGCATATATGCAAGTCATATAACATCTCATTTGAATATACTTTCCCTCCAAAATAAGGTATAAGTCCTTTAAGGCATAATGTATAAGTCATTAATGCACAATGTCCAAATAACCGTTTTACCTCTGTTTTCCCAAGGAATCTTGAATAATCCATCAAGTACAAGTTACAAGCAAGTCATATACTTCATTTACATTCCATAATCATCCTCATTTAATAAGATTTCATGAAATGAAACCTAGAAACCCTACAAAATACTAAACCATGACCTGTTTCTTGATATTTATCCATCATAAACCTAAACCAACACTCAAAAAAGTTGTAATAACTTAATTTACAACATTATGAATCATATTCTATCATCATTTCATCATTTCATCTCTATTATATACGAAATAAATCCAAGAAACCCTAAACATGCCCTAATTTGACTTTGGACCCGTTTACTCGTTTTTGCCTATTTTAAACCCGAACCACAAACCAAATACTATTGTAAACCCTTAATACAAATCCTAAAAACATTAATCTGTCATTATATCATCAATGTACTCAAAATCCAAGCTCAAAAACTCATTTCAAGCCCTAGTTTACCCACGACCTCTTTTCTTGCAAAATGACCGATTATAAGCTTTTCTTTGCAAACAAGCACCTCATGACTCACCTCCTTACTTCCCATAGCAGCTTACAAGCAGGTCTAACACATTCCATGGTTGCTAAAATGGCCACATCATTTCCCTTGGTCCCTAAGTCTTGCCGAATTTAAAAACACTACAAACCAACTTCCACCTTGCAATCCTACCACCTCTAGACCTCAAGACTCATCATGTAGCTTCTACACATCACCCTCTAGCTCTCACACATGTCCTAACCTGGTCTCTAAGTACCCTTAGTCACCAAGTTCCAAAATGGGTATAAATAGGGGTGTTATGCCTTCATTTCTACTCATCCCCCACTTCCTCCTCTATAACCCATTATAGAAGCAATAAAGCAAAAGAAACCAAGAAAAGAAGCCCCGGAGTCGTTATTCTAGGCGTACGAAGCTAAAAGTCCCGATTTCAACCCGTTTCCAAGCTATCAGCTCAAACCTAGGTTCTGGATGTTCCACTTCTACTCCTACACTCTTATAATGTTCATATGATCCTAAATATACTCTTTTTAAAGTTTTATAACTCAATTCATGCTCATTTTCCATTTTGATCCAAAACTGTACATTTGAAACCCTAATTTTACATTTTTCTTAAAACTAAATGTTATAATGGTTAAATATTGTTATAATTCATCCTAACATGCTTGATTAATGTTAATATAACCACTTTATTGATTATTGAAGGAATTTGATCTTAAAAACCGCGTGTTTACGTTTTGAAACCCTAATTTGACCCGTTTTGTTTCCTAGTTTAACGAATCGTTATTTTAAACTTTTGTTATGTTAAACCTTCATATTTTAGCTTATATTAACAACCTATAACCTGATAATATCAATTAGAAACTTAAAATAAGCTTGCATGGCATTTTGGACTTGTTTTGCAAAAGTATTCCATGCAAGGGGTATATATCGTAACTTTTTGAAATTAATAACTAGAAGGGCTGAATGTGTCATTTTATCAAATTTATAACTAAAGGGATCTATCATGTCACTTTCATTCTCAAAGGACTAAAATGTAACATTTTGAAAAAGTATGAAAATGTATTCAAAACATTACAAGACATAACTTTAATTAACGCTTGTCGTGCTTATCGTCTCCAGATATTGATCAAAATGCTTAAAACCGATTATATCATATCACAATACTAGGGAGCTTCATATTAAGAGGTTTCATCTTGGTATTACATTCTGACTGAGTTGTTGGGTTTATGATTTAAAGTGCCGCCCTAGAACTCACACACACATCACTCGTATATCTCTCTCTCTAGGGTGCAAATGACACAAGTCGGCCACACACAGAGTGCGAGCGGAGCGCTCCACACAAGAATCTAGCCGACACACACACTATCTCCACACTCACATCTTTATCTCAAAGCCTCTGAGATCTATAGGGCTGTTTAACAGTATTGTACTACATGTCACTTTAGGACAATACTGTTGTGTGTTGAGGTGAAGTGGCTGTTTTACTATATTTTTGCTATTCAACATTCCTTGTTATGATTAGAGAAGGTCGTCAGCTTTCATTTTGGAATATTTATTACAACTACCTATCAGGTGAAGTTCATAACCTCACTTTTACTTATTTACATGTTTTATAAACCCGCGAGGGGGATACATGTTTGTTACAAACTTTTTTACATACTCGTTTATCTTATAATAATGTGATTACTTTTCAAAGACTTATTGAGTTCATAACCTCACATTTCAATCTTTTAAATAATTTATAAACCTGTAATACCTGCTATAAACCATGAAACAAGTTTATTCTTATAGTTCTATATGCTATCCTGATATATTATTGCCTAAGTACATGAAAATATCTCTTTAATATCTATTTGGGTAGTATCTCCCAATATCTCTTTAATATCTATTTGGGTAGTATCTCCCAATATCTCTTTAATGTCTATTTGGGTAGTATCTCCCAATATCTCTTCAATATCTATTTGGGTAGTATCTCCCAATATCTCTTCAATATCTATTTGGGTAGTATCTCCCAATATTTCTTTAATGTCTCTTTGGGTAGTATCTCCCAATATCTCTTCAAATACCTCTTTGGGTAATATCTCTTTAATATCTCTTTATGTGATTCATGAGTTTAGGGTAATAATAATGTTCTCCATGATAATAATGTTCTCCATGATAATTATCCCTACAATAACAATATTTCCATTATGATAACTTGTATTCAACTGTTACATATCAAACCTATGAATTTCACTCAACTTTTGTGTTGACCCTTATTTTTATGCATGTTTATCCTAGGTAATTGAGCAACTTATGGCACGGAGTGGCATGGACTTGAAGATGGCTAAAACTTGTTATCATTCACATTGTATGTAACTAGATTTTGGGACCTGCCTTTGTATAATTCTGATTTTAAATGAATGATAACGTATCTTTTGAACAACATCTCTTTTGAGTCATTTTCTATGATTATGATTGTTGTATCCATGAAGTAATACCCCAGATTAGCTTCCGCTGCTATATGTAAAAATAGGGGTGTTACATTATACCCCTTTCCAGCCATGGGAAGGGGTTGGTTGTTCATTTTATCAATATCACACTAAAGGTTTTTCTCTCACTAGAAATCCTCTCCTTTCTCTCTCTAGATTCGGCCAACCCCTAATCCAATCCTTGTGTTATGATATCCAATATACTACATCAAAATATTTTCACACCTCACCTATAAATACCCCAACCAAAGAAGTAACATACACAATTTTTTAAAAGCAATTAAACTCTGCAAAAATTTACTCTCAAAGCTAAAGGTGTGTGTTCTTTAAATCTTTCTGGTTAAAAAACTTTCATAAAATCATTTTCTGGTCAAAGCTGTTCATCTAAGATATCCATCTTAGTATCTTTACAACCTTGATAACATATCAAGCTTTTCACGAAAGCGATCAAAGTTGGATTCAACTAGTGACCATCTAGTGTTTGATATATTGCCATTGTCATTTTTCAAAACCAAAATAAAAATGGCAGCCAACCAAGGAATTGAGTATGCCCCTCAATGTGGTGACTTAACTGTTGAATCCCTTATTTTTCAAACTAACAATGTTGTGGGAAATTCTAACTATCCCTAAAATATCCCAGCATATAAGCTAATTTGTAAGTTCTTGATAAACTACCCACTGAAAACGGCCTTTAAAAAATGTCTATCAGTCCTTTACCAAAACTACCTCAGGGAGTTTTAGTGTCCTGCCATAGCCTATGACCTAAGTCCACCTGTTGATGACTCTGTGGCTCGCCCACTTGAGGAGTATTTAATCAAGTTATCAGTGATGAATGGCAAGAAGCCATTAAACCTTGACTACAAAACCTTTGTTCAGTCTACTAGTCTTGATTACAGTCCAGGCACCTATGTGTCTCATCCCTCTCCTAAGGCTGTTAAGGCTGAACTGGCCAAAATTGTAACAAATTCAAGTTACCTGGACAAGACTCCTATCCTGAAAAACTCCTTTCATGTGGCTTGGAGAATTCTGTTCACATTTGTGATTCGGGTTCTCGACGCGAACTACTCATCCACTAAATAGATCAATTCTATTCGGCAGATGATAGCCTATTGTCTTATAACTGGGACAAAGGTTGACATAGGGGAGATCATTTACAATGATCTCGTCACCAAGCTCATAAGTAAGTCTAGGCAAAAATACGTTTCTTACCCTAGATTTATTTCATGTGCTTTAGAAGTGTTACTGGGTGCTAAATACACTCAGGATCAAATTTTGGGAGTCTTCCTGGCATCCTGGGTAACTCTAATTTTTCTAAGTACCCATCCAAAGTCACTGAAATCTAATTGATGGCCTCAATGATTGGTGTAAAGAATCTTGAATCATCAGTGTCTCCACTTCCTTTTTCTAGAAAGAAGAAAGGAAGGAAAGTCTCATATTGTGTTTAAACCTACACTAAAGACACAGGGCCTTGAGGCTTCAGGAGCACTCTTTAAGAAGTGAAGCAAACCTAAGTCCAAAAAGACACCCACTAAAGTCCAAGTAACACCACCCTCTATGTCAACAAAGGATTATGAGCAATCCCACTCAGTATCCTCGGGCAACGTACATGATCCTCAAGATCCAGAGAGAAGAAAACAACTCGCTGGTACGGTGATGACATCAAATAACGTTACTTTATAGCATCATTTATCCTATGTAAATAACCTATTTTGTATAATTATTGCAAAGAATTGTTACTTAATCGTTTGTATTTGAGAATTGCAGTAATTATGGAGTACTTGGTGAAGATTAGCTAAAATGCACGCATTCTGGAGCTCAAACGAAGACATTTGAAGAATACTGTTCTGACAACCAATACGCCGTATCCATCAAGGAAGATACGGCGTATCTGTGCCTGCACTTCACAAGAAACCACGAAGAATTCAAGCTCAATACGTCGTATCCAGGAGAATTCTATACGCCGTATTCACAATATAGTAATAAAATATTCTGGAAGATATCGAACGTGGTCCCTACTCCAAGAAACCCCCAATACGCCGTATCCCACATCGCCCGATATGGCGTATTGATCAAATTTCAGACTCTATAAATACAAAACGCTAAACTCAGTTGTAGACAAGCTTTTTACCACCAAGTCTGATTTTCAGAAGATCTATGAAGCCATGAAGGTCATATAAAGTGGTCTAATCGATGGGAAAACTCTTGTAAACTCTACACTCCACTATACGCGTTCGGTTAGCATTATGTTTAATCGTTCATCTATGATTTCATGTATTGTTACAATGACTATTGGCTAATACCTTTAGGTATTAGTCATGTTTATGATATAATGTTTTGATTTGTCTTTATATCGATTGTTCTTTATTCGTTGCATGTTGATTATTTTTATCACTTCATACCTATTTATGTGCTTAATTATGTGTTTTACCTATCATTCAACTGGGTTTAGTCCTACATATTTAATGCGCTGCAACTTCGGTGTTGTTTGGGCGTAGGCTAAGAGCCTGAGATAGAAACATATAACGCATATTCATATAGATAGAATAATAGGATCACCAATAGAAAGCCCTGTTTCGATCTATGGTTAAGTGGATAGGTAGACTAAGTCGGTGACTTAGGATTACACATAACGTCCTGTTTCCATAGGTAGTTAAGTGGGTGTGGACTACTAGCATATGAATTTCTATTAAGCAGTAAGTTGGTAAAGCCTCCATGAGCTAGGATTCAATATAACCACCAATATAGTTTCCTAGATAGATTATAATCAACGGTGTGACCTTTATGCGGGTTTAGGTTAATTGTGACAGGATTAACTAGCGACAAACCTCGAGTCTACGGAGAAGATTGTAACACCCCCAATATCACAACGCAGCGGAATACCACTTTGAGGTGCTACTTCATAGTTCAAACACACAAGTCATAGAAAACGGATTTTATTAAGACATTTTAAAATACATTCAAAAATGTTGTTTCACATTAGATTTAATTTATCAGAGTTGCACAGGTCCCCAAATCAACTTAGGGCAAAATCCATTGAGTCATAATACGACTTGATCCCAAAAATGGTTTTATCGAATGTGTTTATTCACTGAGTCTTTAATCTTGATATCCGCACTTCATTCCCATCCAAGCAAGCATATAACCTGAGATAAACATGCTGAAAACGTCAACAATAATGTTGAGTGAATCCATAGAGTTTATAATAAAACATTTTGAACACAATTATAATTCATCACATAACTTGTTGTACACACAAGTTTAAAATAATCTTTCACGTGCTAGAGCCTATGACCGACACTTTACCCATTATCACACCCCCTGGTGATAAATCATGCCCGGGTGGTATGCCACCACCCCTGTCTCAATACAAAATGTCCGTATCAGGGTGTTCGCTATTCAATTCAGGATTCAAACCCCGGACAGAATGTCACTCCAATAGATCTATTATTTGTACCAAGCGTCTTACCCTGAAAGATAAGTTAACAGCCACGGCTAGGGGCATACACTCATAGCAATGAAACCATGTTCACATATCAAAACCACTTGCTTTTGATTTTCAAAACAAGCATGTATCTCCCTCGCGGGTTTTATAAAACATTCAAAAGATTTAAGAGCGAGGCTATGGACTCACCTTGATTTTGAAGACAAATATTGTTGGGAATAAATCTTCACAAGATTAGTTCAAGAACTTAGTACTGCTCAAGATATAACTAACAGTACTAACTGGGTTAGTATTGCCAGAAGAAAAGTTAGTACTGCCAATACTAAACTTAGTACTGCTAGAGAAGATTAATACTGCTAAAGGAAGTCAGAGATGCCAAAAGATAAGGATTGCCAGAAGATAAGGATTACTTGGAGATGAAGATTAGAAGATAATTATAGAATAAATTATATCAGAATATTCTATAAGTTTATGTTATCTTTAGTATATGTTGTAAGCCGACTAAGACTCCTTTGTCTATAAAAGGAGGCTCTAGGGCATTAGTTGACATACAAGTTTTCATAGTTGTCAAGTCGATTTAGAAAAGCTTCAAGGTTGTAAACCCTAGTACTAGTGAAGAGTACTCGTATTATTGATCTAATAATATTGGAGCGTTTGGTTATATTCATTGTTCATTCTACTGCATCACAGTTTACTATTACATTCATATTCTTCTAAATACTAAAGAGTAGATTCCGCATACTCCTAGTATCAACAAAGTTTCTAAGCATAGTTGTCTTGAATCTATTCAATACAACTAACCCTTTTACAAGGTTTGCAAGATCTAGTTGGGATCAACAAGTGGTATCAGAGCCTTGTGTTCTGAAACTTTGATCTAGAAGTTATGGAATTTGAATCTGCATAGAGTAATACTACTGCTAAGCTACCCATACTCAAACTTGGTGAGTATAAGATGTGGGTGATAAGAATCAAGCAATACTTCCAGGTATAAGACTATGCTCTATGGGAGGTCATAGACAATGGTAACTCATGGGTGTCTATACCACAAACAACATAAGAGAATGGTACTTTAGTTACAAAGATGTCAGTATCTGTAAATGCTGAAGAAAAGACCAACAAGAAGAATGATGTGAAGGCAAGAAGCTTGCTACTCATGGCTCTTCCCAATGAACATCAACTTACTTTTAGTTAGTACACTGATGCTAAAACAATGTTTGCTGCTATCGAAACACGATTTGGAGGTAATGAAGCCACTAAGAATACACAGAAGACACTTTTGAAGCAACAATATGAAAATTTTAGTGCATCAAGCGCAGAGTCTCTTGACTCTATCTTTAATAGGATCCAGAAGATTGTTAGTAGGCTTTTAATTTTAGGTGTGGTCATCGCTCAAGAAGACTTAAATTCAAAAGCTTGCCTTCTGAGTGTAATACTTATGTTGTAGTCTGGATGAATAAGGCTAAAATTGAAACAATGAGCATCGATGATTTGTACAATAACTTTAAAATTGTTGAACAAAGTGTAAAGAAATCTGTTGGTGCAAGTAGTGGTGCTTAAAACTTAGCCTTTATGACTGCTCCAAGTACTAGCAGTACTAATGATGTTAATACTACTAAACCTGCATATGAAGTTAGTACTGTTAGCCCTAATCTTAACACTACTAGTCCTTAAGTTAGTACTGCTAGCTTTAGTGATAATGATGTATATGCTTTCATGGTTAAGAATACCAATGGTTCTAATCTCCTACATCAAAACTTATAGCAAATTCATGAAGATGATCTGGAAGCAATAGATTTGAAGTGGCAGCTCTCTCTGCTAAATATGAGGGCAAAGAGGTACTATCAAAGGACAGGCAAGAAAACTTTCATTAATTCTAATGGTAGAGTATTTTTAACTATCACAAGATGGGACACTTTGCCAGGGAGTGTAGAGCATCAAGGAACAAGGAGGGTCAGTTCAGAAATCAAGACAACACTAGGAAGCAAGGAAACAATGAAGACACATCTTCAAAGGAAATGTTGGCTATAGATGGTGTAGGTTTTAACTGGAGTGATATGGCAGAAGAACAGGTTTAGAAAAACATGGTTCTAATGGCGTTTTTAGACTCTGAAGTATACAATGATAAAACTTGCTCTAAAACTTGTCTGAAAAACTATGAAACTCTTAAGAAATAGTGTGATGATTTGATTGTTAAGCTTAATCAAACTGAATTTACAGCAGCTACTTATAAAAGAGGTTTAGCAATTATAGAAGAACAACTTATCACATATAGAAAGAATGAGGTTCTTTTTAGTGAAGAAGTTGCAGTTCTTAAAAGGGAAGTAGCTTCTAAAGATTATGAAATAAAAGAACTTAAAAGTGAGATTGAAAAAGTTAAGCAAGGAAAAGAGGGCATTGAATTTAAAATTGAGAAATTTGATAAAGTCTCAAAAGACCTAGACAAGTTATTAGGGAGTCAGATAACTGACAAAAGTAAAAAGGGTTTGGGGTATAATGTTGTTCCTCCACCTTATCCTTTAATCTATAATAGACCTAAAAAGCTTGATATGTCTTATTCTGGTCTTGATGAATTCAAAGAGCCTGAATTCAAAGCATATGGTTCTAGGGATAGTATTCAAAAGTCTAATGTTGTTTGTGATAAAAAAATTAGATGATTCTAAGGAAAATTTTGATGACTCTTTGGTAAAAGAACAAGTATCAAAAGACTCAAGTAGCTTTGTTGAGTCTTCACTTAATGTTGAGAAAGAAACTGTTTTTCCTGTTGATAAAAGGTAGAGTTAGTCAAACCTAAAAATTATGAAAAACCAGTTAAAAAATCAGTTAGATATGCTGAGATGTATAGATCACAAACTTCTGGGGGGAATCAAAGAAATTGGAATGGATAGAAGTCCAATCAACTAGGAAGTAATTTTGTGATGTATAACAAAGCTTGCTTTATTTATGGAAGTTTTGATCATGTGCAGGCTCATTGTAAATACCATTAAAGGAAAAGGGTGGTATATGGGAATAATTATAACCGGGTGAACTACAACTATACTACCAAAAGGACCCACCCTAATGCTCAAAGGAACATGGTTCCAAGAGTAGTTTTAAGAAAAATAGCCTAAACCCATTTAATACTGCCAGGAGAAGTTATTACTGCTCAATCCTCCACTCTACATTTTTTTACGTGCGAAACAATGTCAATTTTTCAAAAAACCATTCACCCTCCAAACGTACGAAGAAACCCTTCAATCAAAAATAGGTAATCACTATCTAATAAAAAGGTTTACCCACAAAGTTTATACCTAAGTGCCACGGCACCTTCCTAAACGAGACAAATTAACAGAAGCCGTTAAATACTAGCTTAGACCAAAAGTAGTTAAAATCTGCTAGGGCCAATTCCTGCAGTTGAGTTAATGTTTTAAGGTTACTCAGTGCAAATGCTATAAAGGCCCTCAACAGCAATGTTGGGTTTATAGGAGACCTACCAAACTGAATATTACATCAATCACCTGAAGAAAAATAATTCACATTGATGCGCCGAACGAGCAGAATCCAATCATGATGGCTTGGCGTCCCCTAAAGGAATCTATTCCTTATTTTATTTCATGGGCAAGCCACAACAGATAGACACAGGATTTGATTAAACAAGTAGATGCTCAAGGCCACATTGATTAGGAACACAGCTTGATCTCGTCAGATTTCAAGTAATGTAATGATAGAGAGTAGTTACTATGCTACTATATAGACGAGGTTCACATGGTGGTAGAATTTCAGTTAAATGAACACTAAAACTGATAGCCTGATTGCCTTGATTTTGAAGATGTATACTTTGTCAATGAGTTAAAATTCAATCTTTTTAGTGTCTCACAGATGTGTGACAAAAAGAACTATGTCCTTTTTACTGACACTGAATGTCTTGTCTTATCTCCTAATTTTAAGTTGCCTGATGAAAGTCAGATACTTCTTAAAATTCCTAGAAAGGACAATATGTACAGTTTTGATATGAAGAACATTGTTCCTAAAGAGAGTTTAACTTGTCTTGTTGCAAAGGCTACATTAGATGAATCAATGCTCTGGCATAGGAGGCTTGGTCATATTAATTTTAAGAACATAAACAAGCTTGTTAAGGATAATCTTGTAAGAGGATTGCCTACAAAACGTTTTGAAAATGACCAAACCTGTGTTGCTTGTCTTAAAGGGAAGCAACACAGAGCTTCTTGTAAGTCCAAAGTTCTAAATCCAATTACATAGCCTTTGTTTATGCTTCATATGGATCTGTTTGGTCCAACTTTTGTGAGTAGTTTAATGCATAAGAAGTATTACTTAGTAGTCACTGATGATTATAGCAGGTTTACATGGGTTTTCTTTTTAACAACTAAGGATGAAACCTGTGAGATTCTTAAGAACTTTATCAAAGAAATAGAAAACCTAGTGGATAAGAAAGTGAAAATAATCAGGAGTGATAATGGAACAGAGTTTAAGAATAAAGTTATGGATGATTTTTGCAGAGAAAAAGGTATTAAGAGGGAATATAGTGTAGCTAGGACTCCTTAGTAGAATGGTGTAGCTGAGAGGAGGAATAGGACACTAATTGAGGTTGCTAGAACAATGTTAGCAGACTCTAAGTTACCTACCATATTTTGGGCAGAAGCAGTTAGTACTGCTTTCTATGTACAGAATAAGGTCTTAGTAGTCAAGCCTCATAAAAAGACACCTTATGAACTTTTTAGAGGTTTTAAACCAGCTCTAAGCTTTATGAGACCATTTAGATGTCATGTTACCATTCTTAATACTTTAGACTGTTTAGGCAAGTTTGATGGCAAAAGTGATTAAGGTTTCTTTGTTGGATATTCCTTGAGTAGTAAAGCTTTTAGGGTATACAACACTAGAACCAGGAGGGTAGAAGAAAACTTGCATATTGGGTTTTTAGAGAAAAAGCCTATGATAGAAGGGAATGGTCCAAAGTGGCTGTTTGATATTGATTCTCTAACCCAATATACGAATTATGTACCAGTAGCTACAGCTACAATCACTAATGAATCTACAGGTACACAAGGAGAACTTAATGCAGGTACATCTACACAGAAAGAAGAAATCAGTCAAGATTGCATTGTGATGCCAATTTGGAAAGATGCTTCATACTTTGATTCACCTTTCAATATGTTGGTAATGATGAACCAAAATCTACTACTGATGATCAAAAGCAGGTTGAAGATGGTCCATATAATGAGAGTGATGAAAACAATAAGTCTGATGATGATAGCAGTCCTAAGGAAGTTAATGCTGCTGGACAACATGTTAATACTATCAGTCCTGAAGTTAATACTGGTCGTTTTAAACTTAACATTGTTGATCTATCAGTTAATACTGCTAGTTCGTATGATCAAGATAGCCCTAAAGACATGTTCACAATGGGAGCTAGTCATACACTTGAAGCCACTCATGTTGAGTTCTTCAGTGATGAAGATGAACTAGAAGTTGATTTGGGGAACATCATAAATTCCTATACAGTTCCAACCACTCTAAATACAAGAATCCATAAAGATCACCCAATTACAAATGTGATTGGAGATGTGAAATCCGTTATTCAGACAAGAAGAATGACAAAACCTACTTCTAAACAAAGGTTTCTCAGTGATGTATATAAACAGAAAACACATGATACCTTGAATACTTGTTTATATGCTTGTTTCCTATCACAGATTGAACCCACAAGCATTGCTAAATCTCTATCTGATTCATCTTAGGTGGAAGCAATCCAAGAAGAACTTTTGCAATTCAAACTTCAACAGGTTTAGATACTTGTGGATTTGCCTACTGGAAAGAGGGCCATTGGAACAAAATGGGTCTTCAGAAATAAGAAAGATGAAAGAGGGATTGTGATTAGGAATAAAGCAAGGTTGGTTGCACAGGGTCATAGACAAGAAGAAGGTATAGACTATGAAGAAGTTTTTGCTCCTGTGGCAAGAATTGAGGCAATAAGATTGTTTTTGGCCTATGCTTCTTTTATGGGTTTTCTGGTATATCAAATGGATGTGAAGAGTGCATTCTTATATGGAACCATTGAGGAAGAGGTTTATGTTACTCAACCACCAGGATTTAAAGATCCTGACCATCCAGACAAAGTTTACAAGGTGGTCAAGGCACTTTATGGGTTGCATCAAGCACCAAGAGCATGGTATGAAACCTTGGCTAACTATCTTTTGGGCAATGGATTTAAAAGAGGGAAAATAGATCAGACATTATTTATCAAGAAGCAAAAAGGAGATATTTTGCTTGTACAGGTTTATGTTGATGACATTATCTTTGGCTCTACAAACAAGACACTATTTACTGGATTTAAGAAGCTTATGAATGATAAGTTTCAGATGATTTCTATGGGAGAACTTACTTTCTTTCTAGGATTACAAGTACAGCAGAAGGAAGAAGGAATATTTATCAGCTAGGACAAATATGTAGCTGATATTTTGAAGAAATTTAACTACACAGATGTGAAGTCTGCTTCTACTCTAGCTGATTTAGAAAAGCCTTTAGTCAAAGATGGAGATGTTAATGATGTTAATGTACATCTCTATAGATCTATGATTGGGTCTTTGATGTGTCTTACAGCATCTAGGCCAGATATTATGTTTGCAGTATGTGCATGTGCCAGATTTCAAGTTACACCAAAGACATCACATCTCTTAGCAGTCAAGAGAATTTTTAGATATTTAAAAGGTAAACCAACTTTAGGCCTTCGGTATTCTAGGGATTCTCCATTTGAACTAGTTGCTTATATTGATAGTGATTATGCTGGAGCCACTCAAGATAGGAAGTCAACAACTAGAGGTTGTCAGTTTTTGGGAAACAGGTTGATATCTTGGCAATGTAAGAAGCAAACTGTAGTTGCCACCTCTACAACTGAAGCTGAATATGTAGCTACTGCTAGTTGCCGTGGACAAGTACTCTAGATTTAAAACCAATTGCTAGATTATGGGTATAATTTTAGGCATACTATGATTCATATTGATAATAATAGTACTATTTGCATTATTGAAAATCCTGATCAACATTTTAAAATAAAACATATAGAGATTAGACATCATTTTATAAGAGATTGCAATGCCAAAAAGTTAATTCAAATGGTTAAAATTGATACTGAACATAATGTTGCAGATCTTCTTACAAAAGGTTTTGATACAGGAAGGTTTCAGTACTTGGTCTCAAGTATTGGAATGCTTAATCCTTAATGTTTAAATCTCTTTATGTCTTTGTAAGTTTTGTAAAGGATTAGTACTGTTAGTTGTATCCATTAGTACTACTAAGTATAATTAGTACTGCTAGTTATACTTAAGACTGCTTGTTAACACTGTTAGTCATAATTAATAATGTCAAAAAGAAAATACTTTAGATTGTGTATTCTTGGTTTTGGACAAACACTTGCAGGTAACGCATATTGAATACCTAATGTTGAATGCTTCACCTCTAAAGTATTGTTTGATGGGAGGCTACTTATGTCAATATGCAGTCAAGCATGGATGAAAGGACATGAAATATCAAAAGTGGTTTAAAAAGAATCAAAAACAACTAGGCATGACAAAAGAGATCGGGACACCAAGATACCTCAGTATAGTGGTCCCCCTATAGAGGTTGGTGATGAGGTTGTCCATAAGGAGTTGGGTGATAGAATGGAAAGGGCTGCCACTACTGCTTCTAACTCAGAAGCAGAGTAGGAAAGTGGTAACAACAATAAGATCCAATCCATAGCAACACTAAATGGATCAAGTCCTTAGGGAATTGGTTCAGGTAGTGGTCCCAGGTGCCAAGATACCATATTGTCGGGTGTAGATGCTCAAACTAGGTTTGAGACTACATCTAAATAGTCCAATGATCCACCTCTCTCAAGAGGTTACACACTTGGAAGTGGGGAGGATAGTCTACAACTATTAGAATTGATGGAAAATTGTATCAAATTGTCTGAGTTGGTGAGAAAAAGAATAGAGAGATTAAGTGAGCTAAAAAATAGAAAGAAAGTTGTGTGATAAAAACAGAAAGAGTGAATTGGTAAGCAAAAAGAATTGAGAGATATTGTGTGAGCACAAAAATAGAAAGAGAGATTGTGAGAGTCAATATTTGGTGATGGTACTGCTATCTCAATGTTAGTACCGCTGGGCATTACTTAGTACTGATAGTCATATTTTAGTACTGTTGGGCTTGGCGTTAGTACTGCTAGGCTAATATTAGTACTGTTGGGTGACCATTAGTACTGTTTGAGCCATAACATAATTTCCTTCTCTAAATATAGCCGTTGTGAAATTTCCTCCAACAACTTCGTCTATAGGTTTGACTAATTGGATAATTCATGATCTTTCTATATAAACATAAGATTTCTTCAAGATAAGTACAAATCTTTTTCAGTCGGTCCAATTAAATATCTTAAAAACTCTCTCATATCTCAATTCCCTCTACCAAACACTTATACTCTCTCCCACGACCATATTCCATAACCTTAATTAACTTTATCTTCATCTAATGGCAAATTTAGAATTTTGCGATAAGCACAACATGGTTGCATACTTAGAGAAGTCAGAAGGAAGTGAGGGGTTTCATGAAATCATTGATTTTTTCTCTGCAAGTCACATCCACTATGCCCTCACACCAAGTCCAACCATTTATACTTCTCTTATTGAACAATTTTGGCAAACTGCTGCTTTATGCACAATTAATGATGGAGTATTGGGTATTACAGCAACCATAGATAGAAAGGTCAAGATAACAGTTTCAGAGGGCTCCATTAGAAGGCATCTCAAGCTTAAAGATTCTGAAGGCATTCCCTCTCTCCCTACTATAGAAATCTTTAAGCAATTGGCTCTTATGGGGTATGTAACTACTTTTGATAGTCTTACTTTTCAAAAGGGACACTTTTCCCCACAGTAGAAGTTCTTCATTAATACCATACTCTACTGCTTGAGTCCTAAGAAGACTGCTTGGGAGCAGTTTAGTAACAACATAGCTACTGCTATCATATGCCTAGCAACAAACAGAACTTTTAACTTTTCAAAATTCATTTTTGATGCCATGGTAAAGAATTTGGATAGCACACACAATTTTTTTATGTATCCTCGATTCATACAAATCTTTTTAAACAAACACCAAAGACTTCTTTCCCCCATACAAAAACATATCCTACTCATTACCTTTATCACAAACTGCTCAGCAACATGCAGAGAGTCTCCAAGGGATTTTCTGGGGTGATTACTCCATTGTTTGACACAATGCTAGTTTAGCATTAGGGTGAAAAACCATCTATCCAAACCACTCCTGAAATATCCCCTTCCAAAATAACATCTTTACCATCCTTATCATCCCATCACACATCAATCAGTGCCCCATCTACCTCACAACCACCCATCACACCTACTGAGGAGGCTGCTCCAATGCCTCATGAATCACCTCTCCATAGTGTTCACTCACTTGGACGTGATGAGGGAAGTATGCAACAACATGAATTGATGAATTTGGTTACTAAGTTGACAGACAAAATTAGAGTTTGGAGAAGGACTTGCGGCAGACAAAGAAGACTTATAGTACTGCTCTTACAAGACTCATCTTAAGAGTGAAAAAGTTGGAGAAAACTGTCAAGACAGGCAAGGCTAGGAGAAGGGTTAGGATTGTTATTTTAGAGGATGAAGATGCTGCAGAGGATTCTTCCAAACAAGGGAGGAAGATCTCTCATATTGATATAGATCCCACAATCTCATTGGGTTGTTAAATTGCTTAGGTGTTGAATGTCTTTATATTGGCGAGAACCTCCTTTTCTTCAATATAAGACGCCTTTGAATTAATCGATTTTTTTGGGTATTTTCATGACACTTTGTGTCTATGTTTTGTTTATTTCATGCATATTAGTTTCTCTATATAGACACCATTGTGTTGTGATGATATTCATTCTTGTTACGCCTCGTGTTTCTGTCTTGGCGGGGTGTGACATAAGATATCTCAGTGGCCTTTCTTTTGGTTGTCCTATGTTTTTTAGTCTTTTTGGGTTAAGATGATGATGCAACAATAGGGATTGGTTCTACATGAGATGGTAAAGCAGTAGTAAGTATGTGTTAGGGTTTAGTGGGTTGTCCTAAACCTTTACCCTCCACTTCTTGTGATTGTATCAACATAGTAGCAAACAAGGGTGTCATAGTCCCTAAAAAATCTTTTCCTTGCCTTCTCATGTTTGCAAAAACCTTTTTTGTATGAGAAGGTGTATCATATTCATCATTAAAAACTGCTATAAGATTTTCAATTTAATTGTTCAAAAACAGTTGTAAAAACCTTTGATACATTAAAAACTTTTTAGAATTAGGATCCAAGTTTCTCAACATACTATCAAAAATCAATTTAGAAAAATTAAACTTATGTTTCTTAGCCAAACATATAATTGCTGATGCTATATTAGTAACAAATTCATTCCAAGTAGTTGATTTAGAACTTAAACATTGTAAGATGGTATGAATGAGATATTTTTATTGAGGGGAAAAGAAAGATTTATAAAAAGTAAGTTTATCAGAAAGCTTTTCATACCCCTATTAATTGAAGGTTTTCAAAAATCTTAGTGTTTGTAAGAAAAGTAATACCATCCTTATCATTAAAGTGATGATCTCTCCTCACGGATGATTCTATTATTACTATAGTCTTGCTATTAACTTTGGCATGTATTTGTGTTTCATTATTGACTATTTTGATCTTTGTAGTAGACCAAAACTGCTTAGTATAGGACACATAGATAGTTGGACTTACAGTTAATGCATACCTATATAACAACCCAAGAATTTTCATCAACCTATTTTACTATGATCACAATTGTACGGGGAAATTTTTCACTTAAGAGGTTATTTGAACCAGATGACACTGATACTCTCTGGAAGCTGCAAAGATATATGCATGATCATCTGAAATGGTGGTTATATGATACATGTGGTGTTCATCATGTGTCTATAGAAAGAGGACATGCCATTTTTATGCTGGTTGAGAAGAATTATCCACTAACAACAGCACTTCTGACTTTGATGTTGTGCAACAAGCTGAGAGTGGATCAATATTCTGAGATGGCAGATGAGCTTTTATAGAAAATCTTCATACTAGCAAATAGGCCTAGACAGTAATATGTTTGGAAGCATCCTCAGCAGACCAGACTAGAAGATTTGATTTAGAAGAAATTTGAGATTTGAAGGTAAATCACAAGTTTAGGGGAGGATTGTTGGGAATAAATCTTTAAGCTTCTAGTACAAGAACTTAGTACTGCTCAGCATATAACTACCATAACTAACAGTTTTAGTACTAGCCAGAAGAAAAGTAGTACTGCCAGTATGAAACTTAATACAGCTAAAAGACTTTAGTACTCTGATGGTGTGGGGGAGGTGGGGCATGAAGAATACAACTGCCCAGAATATTTGTCAAAGACATGTGAAGTGATATGTAAGGAATGATTTAATGTATATCATATATATTTAGAAGAAACTTATATATCTTATATAAGATTAGAGATTTTGTAGTTTAATCTTGTAGAAACTCCTTGTGTCTAAAAATGAGATCCTAGGTTTTGGTTGTAAACACATCTCGATAGACACATTCATAGCTTCAAGGTTGTAAACCCTAGTACTAGATAGAGTACTCGTATTATTTATCATAATAATATTGAAGCTTTTTGGTTAATATTCATTTTTCATTCTACTGCATCACAATTTACTGTTTTATTCATAATACTTCTAGATATTAAGGTGTAGATTCCGCATACACTTAAGTATACATACAAAGTTTCTACAACAAGTTATTTTGGATTTATCCAAGGTAATTTAACCTTAGACAATCTAAGGAATCGATCAAGGTTTGGGATCAACATGTGCCTCTTCCCAAAGATTTATTTTCTTACTTGCAATCTAAGTACACACAGTAACGCGCATATAACAACACAAACACACATATTGTCCAAGTATGAAAATAGTATAACACAACACAAAACATTTAAAAATCATTGAGTATCATTTTCCCCCTAGGAAAAACATAAGTAAAACGGGCTACAAAAACTCACAAGGTCTTGAAAGGAAATCACATTGCTATAAAATAAACGAGTTGTAAATAAGTTTGTAAATGAGTATGAAAACGAGTATGTGAACGAGTTATGAAAACGAGTATGTAAACAAGTATGTAAACGAGCATGTATTCTCCCCCAAAAGAGTTCAAAACAAGGAAAATAGGGGTCATGAAACTCACCTTAAGTAATGATACTAATGTATAAATGATCAATCAATGAGAGTCGGCACAAGAAGCCGGGATGCAACCTAATTAAATATAGGCCGTATAAGAAATGTATACTTGATGGTAAATACAACAATGTATTTTATTAAGTTAGATCACCACCAAATAGTTTTTGTTTAAATGTAATAAATCAAAATAGTGTTTACATTAAGTTTACCACTTTTATTATTTTTACAATGACAAATATATATATATATATATATATATATATATATATATATATATATACTTAATATATAAAATAATATTTATAAGGTTTTAAACCGCACATAAATATTATATAAGTGATGCTAAAATATTTCCTAAGGTTTTTACAGTTCAAATGGACCAAAAATGTCCGAAAATATAATTTTACTATTAATGTCAGGAAAAATAGTGCAGAAATTTTTATAACACTTTCCGAAAAATAGTCTAACTTTGCTTTGGTTTTACTCATCCGTTATACACATTTAGGCATCAAACCTTGCGATCTTCTAGAAAAAATCATTCAAAACAAGTTTGTAGATTTATATTTTTGATAACCGTTAACTTTTTCGATTTTTTGTATTTTTAAATACTATAATTATATATATGTGTCTTTTGATCTTGTCAGTTCTCTCGGAGAAAACTGAAAAGTTGACTTTGGTTGACTTCTTTTGCGTAAAACGGTTACAGTTTAATCAGGTATTGAGAGTCTTGATTTTCTTAAATGAATCACTTTTGATTCATTTTATCCGTATCGAAGTATTTATGTTATCGTTTTGATGATTTCCGGGAAGATTTCCCGCGTTCAACGAAAAGCGTCAAGCAACGCGTACCGGCACGACAGTAAATTTAAGTATATCTAGTTATGTGGAGTGATCTTACTAAACTTATTTTGAATAAGTTATTTAAGATTTCTATTAACGGTTGTCTTAAAATGAGAATCTTAGAACTACGTCCAGAAACTAGTCAGGGAAACGGAAAACTACGCGAGTTTAGCAATTAATAAAGCGAATGACTAAAATTCTATTTTTGGTCAACCTTAAGACATCTTGACGCATTTTAGTATGACGTGAGTCGTTTCATGGATGAATGTAACCTTTGTCCTTTTCTGAGATTTGAATGTTCTAATTTAGTCCTTTGACTATCTGACTTTTGTCAGTTTCGATTAGAACAAGTACCGTGTTGACGGTGGCGAATCAATGTGATCATGAGTATTTCGTGTGTATGTTTCTCATGTTAATCCTTTTTAGAGGATTTTATCTATGTTGAATGTGTTCCGGGAGGTTCGTCCCGTAAATAGCTTAAAATGCCAAGAAACGAGTCCCGATACGTCCGTTAATGTTCAAAACGAATTTTGGGAAGTTTAACTGTGAAGTATGTCGTGTAAATAATCAAGATTCATGGAAAAGTATTTTTGGGTTCATTAAAAATACTAAGAAACTTTGGGTAACATTTTAGATTGGCAAAACTTGAGTCTTAAGCAAACCCGACACAAAACGAAGACTCTTGAGAGCACCTAGGATGCTTGAACGTGTAAAGGACACCCAAGGAGACCACAAGGCACTTATTTAGGAAGTGTTTCTCCCCTTGGTACCATATCTTGTATCATTTGGATTCAAAACACACATTTTTCACCCAAAAACACACAAAAACTTTAGTTTTCTCTCTTCTCCTTCTTGGCTGATTTCAAGCAGCAACACAAACAAAAACACATTTTTTCAAGTTTTGATCAAGAACATAAAGGTCTAAGTCATCCAAGTTGATACCAATAGGCGTGGGTTCATAAAAACAATGTTTGGATTGTCAGTTTCGTGTTAAATCTCGCTTTCAAAACCCTCTTTGTAAGTCTTATAAAATTTAATTTAACTTATACTTTTGAATGTCTAATGATGCGTAGAAGCTAGTTGTACGGTGCGTTTTGTAAAATCTAACACGGAAAATTTGCGGAAACCCATTTAGGGTGCATTTGGGGTTCGAACTAGGGAAACAAAGGGGACAAGGTTTATCAATTTTATGTCGTGGTTGTTATGGTTTAGAAACATCTATTTACTATTTAGCTTATTTTGGTTAGTAGTTTATTTGGCTTATTTATAAGCACTATTAGACTTATTTTAGGCTTATGTTGGCTCGAAAACCACAAGGACAAGGAAACAAGTATTTTTGGTTGATTAACTCTTATGTCGTATTTTTGTGAGCCTATTTTAATGATCTATTATGATATCTAAAGAACTAAGAAGCTTATTAGCTTATCTAAAAGCTTAATATACATGTTTGGAGCATAAAAGGGCTCACGGACCAATAAGCCCAATGAGCCGTGGCTTATTGTGGTTTGGATTATTTTGGTAACTATCGTCTGGGCCTATATTTACTAATGGGCTTTAGTATTGGGTCTAAATTGTATTTTATACTAACTTAATGGACTTCTAATGGGCCTTAAGGCCGAATAAAGGAAAACTAGTTGTTTTACAAGTTTTAACAGACTTTTAGAAGGCGAACATACTTAAGTAATGATATGAAGAGTCGTTTGGGAGAGGTGTTTTGATAAATGTCGCGAAATATGGATTTTTGGAATTTTGTCGAAAAATAGTGAACTTGGGAAAAAGTGTTCCAAGTTGATGTTTGAAACCTTGAAAACGCTGTATAAACGAACATGTCATGCCAAATTTTTGTAAGAATTTTATACTTAGATTTTTACTTAAAACTTACGTTTACAACAAAATAATAAAATATTATTATTTTAATAAGTCGACTAAAAGACGAAAAATATATATTTTATAAATATAAAATATGAAACTTCACTAAGTTGTTTTATGTAAATAAACGTTTAATTTTCGATAAGCTATACAATTAATTAAGATAACTAAGGTTACCGAATGAATTTACCAAAGTATATTTTGGATGTCTACTATTTAGTTATCTTATATTACTTAAAATACTTAGACATCTAGTTAGAGGCTCTAAATCACGTGGAAGTTAGTTCATATTTTGTGTGTGACCCCTAAATTTTTACTAAAGCTATAATGAGGTCTAAATTGGTTATCTAACGTCATACTTTTAGAAGGTCAGATTCTGGACGAATTTTGGACACTTTGGAATAATGAATTTCTAAGGGGTATTTGTAAAAAGGGTAATGGTTTTGGGAGATCTATGAGATGTTCATAAGTCATATAAGTAGCATGGTGAATTTTGGTTTGAATTATGGGAGTATTTAAGTGGTATGTTTAGGACGCGTAAGTTGGTATAAAATTCTGGTCAAAACCAGAAAATATAAAGTGTAGCAGTGAAGTGTAAATGGCATATGTAGGAGTTGGAAAAGGTTTAAATCAAGTATAGAGCTATGGTAGATAGCTTAGATATCCATCATAGTTGATGTTACATCATATTGGGTTGAATGCCTAATTGATGGTAGCTTATTATGTGTTTAATTGTTTAGATTATCCATGAAGTGTTTGTGAAGATTTTGTTGGATTCTTTTGGAAGCTAAGCATCATGTGAGTTTCATAGCCCATTTTTCTTATGTTTTCTTGGGGTGAAAATGATGTTATGAGTTTAAATGTTTTAGTTGTTGTTATTATGTGTTTGTATGTTATGTGGTATGCTTCATGGCTTTGTGAACAATTGGACTCGTTTATGTGGTATGCTACATGGCTTGGTGATCAATGGGAGTTATTATTATTATTATTGTTGTTGTGAAGTATGTTAGTTCGGTTGAGAGTGGTGCTTACTACAAACAAATCCAACTGAAGGGTTGAAATAATACCTACTGACTTTATGTTCCGATCAGAGGGTAGTGAGCTACCCATGACCCTATTGTGAGTATGGAATGATAGACCAGTAGACTGTGGTGTCATGTGTGTTGTTTTGGATTGTTTTACTAGTCGCAACAATTGTTTTGTAAGATTTTGTTATGTGTCTTAACCCTATGACTCTCACCAACCATTGTGTTGACGTTTTTAAGCATCATTTTCAGGTAAGCTTCGTGAGAATATTGAGGTTAAGAGAAGTGGCTAGAGTGACCGCTAGGATTGCATTGGAGTTCGCTCCTAAGTTTGTTATGTTTATCTCCTGGATTTTTGTTGAATGTTATTTGATTTTATTAGGTTCATGAAGTATTGTCCTTGTATTGGTGAAACCCTTTTTCATTAATACAAGATGTCGTTCATTTGGTTTTCGATATTGTCATGACACATTGTGTCTTTATGACTTAGTTATGCATTTTAGTGTTTCTCTATTGTTGACACCATTGTGTTGTGATGATATCCATGACGTTACGCCTCGTGTTTCCGCCTTGGCGGGGTGTGACAGATTGGTATCAGAGCCTATGGTTATAGAGAACTAGGTGGTTGAGCCTAGACTATAGCTTAAGGGTCCCTCATATAGATGCATTTAGGGCTTATGTGTAAGTATATACTTATTATGCTTATTTTCCCAAAGTTTCATAAAGTACATCATACTATATACTATATATATAAGTTGAGTTTTTCTTTGTTATTTTGAGATCCGTATCCTGATATAGTCTATGTTTTGTGGTCTATTATAGTATGTCTCCCCCTATTCGTAGAAAGTACCATGATTCAGTTGCTTTCGCAACTGGGTGTAAAAGGATTAAGAATAACAAGCGGTGTAACCGCAAGATCCGAATTCCTATTGCGATATCATCACAACACAATGGTGTCAACAATAGAGAAACACTAAAATGCATAACTAAGTCATAAAGACACAATGTGTCATGAGAATATCGAAAACCAAATGAACGACATCTTGTATTAATGAAAAAGGGTTTCACCAATACAAGGACAATACATCATGAACCTAATAAAATCAAATAACATTCAACAAAAAAATCCAGGCGATAAACATAAACAAACTCAGGAGCGAACTCCAATGCAATCCTAGCGGTCACTCTAGCCACTTCTCTTAACCTCAATATTCTCACGAAGCAGACATGAAATGATGCTTAAAACGACAACACAATGGATGGAGGAGAGTCATAGGTATAAGACACATAACAAACTCTTACGAAAACAAATTGTTGCGACTAGTAAAAAACATCCAAAACAAACACATTACACCACAATGTCTACTGGTTCTATATTCCATACTCACAATAGAGTCATGGGTAGCTCACTACCCTCTGATCGGAACATAAAGTCAGTAGGTATTATTTCAACCCTTCAGTTGGATTTGTTTGTAGTAAGCACCACTCTCAACCGAACTAACATACTTCACAACAACAATAATAATAATAATAACCCCCATTGATCACCAAGCCATGGAGCATACCACATAAACGAGTCCAATTGTTCACAAAGCCATGGAGCATACCACATAACATACAAACACATAATCACAGCAACTAAAACATTTAAACTCATAACATCATTTTCACCCCAAGAAAACATAAGAAAAAGGGGCTATGAAACTCACCTGATGCTTAGCTTCTGAAAGAATCCAACAAAATCTTCACAAACACTTCATGGATAATCTAAACAATTAAGCACACAATAAGCTACCATCAATTAGGCATTCAACCCAATATGATGTAACCTCAACTATGATGGATATCTAAGCTATCTACCATAGCTCTATACTTGATTTAAACCTTTTCCAACTCCTACATATGCCATTTACACTTCAATGCTACACTTTATATTTTCTGGTTTTGAGCAGAATTTTATACCCACTTACGCGTCCTAAACGCACCACTTAAACACTCCCATAATTCAAACCAAAATTCAACATGCTACTTATATGACTTATGAAGCTCTCATAGCTCTCCTAAAACCATTACCCTTTTACAAATACCCCTTAGAAATTCATTATTCCAAAGTGTCCAAAATTCGTCCAGAATCTGACCTTCTAAAAGTATGACGTTAGATAACCAATTTAGACCTCATTATAGCTTTAGTAAAAATTCAGGGGTCACACAAAATATATGAACTAACTTCCACTTAATTTAGAGCCTCTAACTAGATGTCTAAGTATTTTAAGTAATATAAGATAACTAAATAGTAGACATCCAAAATATACTTTGGTAAATTCATTCGGTAACCTTAGTTATCTTAATTAATTTTATAGCTTATCGAAAATTAAACGTTTATTTACATAAAACAACTTAGTGAAGTTTCATATTTTATATTTATAAAATATATATTTTTCGTCTTTTAGTCGACTTATTAAAATAATAATATTTTATTATTTTGTTGTAAACGTAAGTTTTAAGTAAAAATCTAAGTATAAAATTCTTACAAAAATTTGGCATGACATGTTCGTTTATACAACGTTTTCAAGGTTTCAAACATCAATTTGGAACACTTTTTCCCAAGTTCACTATTTTTCGACAAAATTCCAAAAATCCATATTTCGCGACGTTTATCAAAACACCTCTCCCAAACGACTCTTCATATCATTACTTAAGTATGTTCGCCTTCTAAAAGTCTGTTAAAACTTGTAAAACAACTAGTTTTCCTTTATTCGGCCTTAAGGCCCATTAGAAGCCCATTAAGTTAGTATAAAATACAATTTAGACCCAATACTAAAGCCCATTAGTAAATATAAGCCCAAACGATAGTTACCAAAATAATTCGAACCACAATAAGCCATGGCTCATTGGGCTTATTGGTCCGTGAGCCCTTTTACGCTCCAAACATGTATATTAAGCTTTTAGATAAGCTAATAAGCTTCGTAGTTCTTTAGATATCACAATAAATCATTAAAATAGGCTCACAAAAATACGACATAAGAGTTAATCAACCAAAAATACTTGTTTCCTTGTCCTTGTGGTTTTCGAGCCAACATAAGCCTAAAATAAGTCTAATAGTGCTTATAAATAAGCCAAATAAACTACTAACCAAAATAAGCTAAATTGTAAATAGATGTTTCTGAACCATAACAACCACGACATAAAATTGATAAACCTTGTCCCATTTGTTTCCCTAGTTCGAACCCCAAATGCACCCTAAATGGGTTTTTGCAAATTTTCTGTGTTAAATTTTACAAAACGCACCGTACAACTAGCTTCTACGCATCATTAGACATTCAAAAGTATAAGTTAAATTAAAATTTATAAGACTTACAAAGAGGGTTTTGAAAGCGAGATTTAACACGAAACTGACAATCCAAACATTGTTTTTATGAACCCACGCCTATTGGTATCAACTTGGATGACTTAGACCTTTATGTTCTTGATCAAAACTTGAAAAAATGTGTTTTTGTTTGTGTTGCTGCTTGAAATCAGCCAAGAAGGAGAAGAGAGAAAACTAAAGTTTTTGTGTGTTTTTGGGTGAAAAAACAAGGTGTGTAATAAGCCAAGACAAATGTTATAGTACTAGGCTTGGGACATACTAACTAAAAACTAGCCATCTTGTTCCCCCCTTGTCTTGACAGGTCATGGTGTCCTAGGGGGTCTCGGGAGTCTTCATTTTGTGTCGGGTTTGCTTAAGACTCAAGTTTTGTCGATCTAAAATGTTACCCAAAGTTTATTAGAATTTTTAATGAACTGAAAAATACTTTTCCATGAATCTTGATTATTTACACGACATACTTCACAGTTAAACTTCTCAAAATTCGTTTTGAACATTAACGGACGGTTCGGGACTTGTTTTTCGGCATTTCAAGCTATTTACGGGACGAACCTCCCAGAACACATTCAACATAGATAAAATCCTCTAAAAAGAATTAACACGAGCAACATACACACGAAATACTCACGATGACATTGATTCGCCACCGTCAACACGGTACTTGTTCTACTCGAAACTGACAAAAGTCAGCTAGTCAAAGGACTAAATTATAACATTCAAATCTCAAAAAAGGACAAAGGTTACATTCATCCATGAAACGACTCACATCATACTAAAACACGTCAAGATGTCTTAAGGTGGACCAAAAATAGATTTTTAGTCATTTGCTTAATTAATTGCTAAACTCGCGCAGTTTTCTGTTTCCCTGACTTGTTTCTGGACGTAGTTCTAAGATTCTCATTTTAAGACAACCGCTAATAGAAATCTTAAATAACTTATTCAAAATAAGTTTAGTAAGCTCACTCCACATAACTAGATATACTTAAATTTATTGTCGTGTCGGTACGCGTTGCGTGACGCTTTTCGCTGAACGCGGGAAATCTTCCCGGAATTCGTTAAAATGATAACATAAATACTACGATACGAATAAAATGAATCAAAAGTGATTCATTTAAGAAAATCAAGACTCTCAATACCCGGTTAAACCGTAACCGTTTTACGCAAAAGAAGTCTACCAAAGTCAACTTTTCAGTTTTCTCCGAGAGAACTAACAAGATCGAAAGACACAAATATATAATTATAGTATTTTAAAAATACTAAAATTGGGAAAAGTTACCGGTTATCACAGTATAAAACTACAAACTTGTTTTAAATGATTTTTCGCTATAAAATCGTGAGTTTTGAGGCCTAAATGTGTATAACGGATGAGTAAAACCAAAGCAAAGTTGGACTATTTTCGGAAAGTGTTATAAAAATTTCTGCACTATTTTTCCTGAGATGAATAGTAAAATTATATTTTCGGACATTTTCGGTCCATTTGAACTGTAAAAACCTTAGGAAATATTTTAGCATCACTTATATAATATTTATGCGCGGTTTAAAACCTTATAAATATTATTTTATGAATTAACTAAACTATATATATTATGTCATTGCAAAAATAATAAAAGTGATAAACTTAACGTAAACACTATTTCGACTTATTACAGTTAAACAAAAACTATTAGGTGGTGATCTAACTGAATAAAATACAATGTTGTACTTAAATTCAAGTATACATTTCTTATACGACCTATATTTAATTAGGTTGCATCCAGGCTTTTTGTGTCGACTCTCATTGATTGATCATTCATACATTCGTATCATTACTTTATGTGAGTTTCATGACCCCTATTTTCCTTGTTTTGAACTCTTTTGGGGGAGAATACATGCTCGTTTACATACTTGTTACATACTCGTTTTCATAACTCGTTCACATACTCGTTTTCATACTCATTTACAAACTCATTTACAAACTCGTTTACATGCTCGTTTATTTTATAACAATGCGATTTCCTTTCAAGGCTTTGTGAGTTTTCGTAGCCCATTTTACTTATGTTTTTCCTAGGGGGAAAATGATACTCAATGGTTTTTACTGTGTGTACTTAGATTGCGAGTAAGCAAATAAATCTTTGGAAAGAGGTGCCCCGTATATCTTTTGGAAGAGGCACACAGTATATCTTTGGGAAAAGGCACCCAGTAAATCTTTAAGAAGAGGCACCCAATATACTTTTAGGTAGATGCACCCAATTTTACTTGATTCTTATTATGTGATTCGTTGTTGTGTGATTTCACTAAACACTTTTGGTATCTCATAAATACTTTACATAAATCTATTAATTCTCCAACTTTATGTTGACACTTTTAAGCATGATTTTCTTAGGTGAATAAGATACTTGGCTTACTTGATGTGCATTGGAGTCTAAATAAACAACTGATAAAGTTATGTTGATAAAGGAGAAGCTCAAGGCAGCAAGAGATCGTCAAAAGAGCTATGCTGACAATAGACGCAAACCATTGGAATTCAAAGTAGGAGATCGAGTGATGTTGAAAGTATCACCATGGAAAGGTGTAATTCATTTTGGGAAAAAGGGAAAGTTAGCACCGAGATACGTAGGACCATTTGAGATTCTTAAAAGGATCGGTCTTGTAGCTTATCGATTAAGGTTGCCCAAGGAATTAAGTGGAGTACATGATACGTTTCATGTGTCAAACTTGAAGAAATGTTTAGCTGATGCTAGTTTGCATGTGCCATTAGATGATATAAAGATTGACAAGACTCTTCGTTTTGTTGAGGAACCTGTAGAGATAATGGATCGGGAAGTTAAAAGTTTAATTAAAGCCAGTAGATATCAGCTTTAGAATAAGGTTTGTTGGAATTCTAAGCGTGGTCCTGAGTTTACTTGGGAACGTGAGGATTATATTAAGTCTAAGTATCCTCAGTTTTTTGTCGTTCGAGTTGATGAAACGGCTAGTTAAATCTCAGGATGAGATTTCCTAAAGGAGGGGTTACTGTGACAACCATGGCTTGAGCAGGTTAGCCAAACAATTAGTGTTGACTTAGGTGCCTGTTGCAATGTATGATTTATGTGATCTTATGTGTTTATGTGTGTTTATGTGTGTTTATATGTGTTTATGAGGTATTGGTAATCAATCTATTGAGTGTGATCATCTCAATGAGATTGGAATGGCGGTGAAGTTGGTTAAGTTCATTTCGTTTACTTTTGAGTGACAAGGAAATGATTATCGAGATTTGAGCGTTTCTGTGTTAAATGTGTAAGTATTTGTACGTATATGTATTTTTGTGTTAGTAGTCTAAGATAGGTTTAGATTTTAAGTGGTAAGTTAAGAAAAATGTAAAATTTCTATTTTAGGAAAGTTAGGTTGAAAATGAAAAGTTGAAAGTTATTTTTTTATAGTCTAAGTGAATTGCGTTTAAGCAAAAAGGTATAGTCAAATTTGTTAAGGTTTTTGTAAAAATTTAAAGAAATATAAGTAATAATGTAATTAACAAATAAATAAATAAAAAAAAAAAAAAGGCCATATTCGGTCGAAAATTAGAAAAGAAAAAAAAGGAAAAGAGTTTTAATTGAACTCAAATTGTAATTAGATTTATCTAGGGATTTCCTTGTGGCCTATAAATACAAAACATAAAATCCCTAAGCCCCATTATTGTTTGGCTGATTTCTACAAGAGAGGAAGAAGAAAATTTTTAGGGTTTTCTTTTAAGGTAATTTCTAATCTTTGTGTAATTCTAGTTAATTAATTTTCAATTAATGTAATCTAAGTATGAGGATAAGGGATAAAATTAGGTTTTTAAATAGGCTTCGATTTTTTCTATAAGTTTATAAAGTTATAAGATTGGTTAATATTAGATTAAATTGGTTACAAGATTTTAGCATGCGTTAGGGTCTAGATCGCCCGAATTAATTGTTTAATTCACTGCAGAAAGTTAGGCAGTTTTGTAACGAGCATAACTCAATCATAATCTATCAAATAAATAATTTACAACATACTGGAGATAACCTCAGAGAGTCTACTTTCCAGAAAAATTGGCCTCGTAAGTTTTTATGGTCGGGAAGTAGGTCAAAACGACGTTACAAAATCAGTGTGTAAAACAGTGACGAATTTCAGTTTTGGTTTTGATTTTTCTAAAAATACTTAGACATCTAGTTAGAAGCTAAAAATTACGTGGAAGTTATTTTATATATTGTGTGTGACCCCTGAATTTTTTCTAAGCATGAAAGGAGGTCTAAAGTGATCAGCTAGTGCCATACTTTTAGAAGATCAGATTATGGACGAATTTTGGACACTTTGGAGTAATATATTTCTAAGGGGTATTTGTAAAAGGTTAATGGATTTGGGAGAGCTATGAGAGGTTCATATGACATATATGTAGCATGATGAATTTGGTTTGAATTATGGGAGTGTTTAAGTGGTGCGTTTAGGACGTGTAAGTGAGTATGAATTTCTGCTCAAAACCAGAAAATATAAAGTGTAGCATTGAAGTGTAAATAGCGTATGTAGGAGTTGGAAAAGGTTTAAATCAAGTATAAAGCTATGTTAGATAACTTAGATATCGGTCATAGTTGAGGTTATTGTGTGCTTAATTGTTTAGATTGTCCAGGAAGTGTTTGTGAAGATTTTATTGGAATCTTTTAGGAAGCTAAGCATCAAGTGAGTTTCATAGCCCCTTTTTCTTATGTTTTCTTGGGGTGAAAATGATGCAAAGAGGTTTTGAAATGTTTTAGTTACTGTGATTAATGTGATTTAAATGAATGGCATGGGCTTCGATGACTATTGTATTGTTATTGTGCTACTTGCTTTTATGGTATGATTGTTATGCTTGAAAGTGATCGTCTCATGCGTTATGATTTGTTTGCTAGTAAGGTGATCGTCTATTACTGTGAGTAGTTGTGTGAGCGTGATCGACTCATTTTTGTTATGTTTGGTGTAAGGATTGAGCGTGAACGTTATCAATGTGTATTGATAGTGATGCATGTTAGATTGTATGATAGTATGTTGTATGTCCTGCTATGTTATGTTTTATTTATCACGATAATTGGATTTAAAGATTGATTTGGCATGTCTTAAACCTATGACTCTCACCAACCATTGTGTTGACGTTTTAAGCATCATTTTCAGGTGAAGCTTTCGTGAGAATATGAGTCATTATAAGTGGCTAGAGTGACCGCTAGAATTGCATTGGAGTTTCGCTCCTGATATTTTGTTAATGTTTTGTCTGGATTATTGTTGAAGTTTTATTGATTTTATTAGGCTCATGAAGTAAGTCCTTGTATTTGGTGAAACCCCTTTTTCATTAATCAAGATGTCGTTCATTTTGGTTTTCGATATTGTCAGACACATGTGTCTTTATGAACTTGGTTATAAAGCCATATCAGTGGTTCTCGATTGTGACACCAATGTGTTGTGATGATATCTATGACGTTACGCCTCGTGTTTCCGCCTTGGCGGGGTGTGACAATACTTGTCTACGTGTTTGAATATGCGACCTATCATTCAACTAGGTCTAGTTATGCCTAACTAGTGAACTAGATACTGGGATAGCTCTCCATATCGTGTTTTATATTACTGGACCAATATGATCACAAATAATGTTTTATCTTTGTATTTAAATTATGAGCTTAGTTGGACTGGCTAGTGACCCGTAATGTTTCAACAAGTATGTTCTTAATTAATTGATGGCTTGAACAGTAAACTACCAGTATATAAAATACCGTCAAACAGTAAGTGGGTAAAGTCTTGATGGGCTAGGGTTTAACAAGATCACCATGGCTTTAATCCCTAGATAGATTATAATTAAACTAAAAGGATGATTTATGCGGATACGTTAATTATGACAGGATTCAACGCATCTAGGTCTTAGGATGGTGTCCTGCCTAAGTCTTAAGAATGATATGTTGCTTCAAGATAAGAAATCATTGCACTAAATAAATTGACCAGCGTTTAATCGAATTTAATATGGCTAATACGGTTTTCTATCATTTGGCTTGTACCGCTCTTTTATCTTCTGATTGTTTTCTTGCATGTTTATTATGTTTAGAATTGATTATTCTCACCATAAAATCTTTGCTAGTCTCTCAGGCTGAACCCCCCCCCCCCCTCATCACCTTTAGAACTAGGTTTAATAAGTAATTAGAATTAACTTAATTAGAGTAATTAAAATACTGATAGAATATAAGGTTAACAACCTCGATCAATAGTGTTCGAACCCCTACTCTACCATGAAACTCCACACCATTCGGGTACACTGCCCTTAAGTTTCTTTTATGATAAGTTACGCGGCTAAATTATAAATCTAAAACCTGTAATACAATAAATTAAACTACACACAAGCACATCAAGTTTTTTGGCGCCGTTGCCGAGGAGATGAAAAAGTTTAAAAACCTTTAATTTTTAATTAGTATTTCAATTCAAAACCATTAGCTAGAATAATTTAATTAATTTATTTTTTTTGTATTTAATTGTGTGATTTAATTGTGTGTTTAAATTCCTGCATTATTTAATTTGTTTCTTAAGTATTATGTTCTGATAGATCAACTAATACGCCGTATCCACCAGTTGGATACGACGTATCGACCCTTCTACTCAGAACAACGTATTGATCTCTGCAGTCTAAACAACATATCTGATCTTTCAAATAATATGGCGTATTCTGTAAAATCAATACGACGTATTGACCTTTAGCAGACCCATACGGCGTATTCAAATTAATTGAATACGGCATATTGATCATGTGATATAGTAGTAGAACTAAATTTGATTTATGTGTTTAATTTTCTGTATTCTTTTCAAAAGAGCCTATCCTACTGATTTATTATCCTCTGTTTCAGGTGATACATGACAAGGAGTTTCACTAAGGAACAAATTACACCTTTTGAAAACTTGGAAAGAGTATTTTGCTCAAAAGGAGGCTTTTCGAGACACCTGGTCTTGTGGAGTCGAGTTCACCAGAGCTCGATTTATTTTCTAACATCGAAGAACATTCAGAGGAAGAAACTACATAAATTATGACAGAAACAATGGAGAAATACATGAGCAAGACCCATGGAAACTATGGGTCAGGAGTTGTTAGGCCTAAGATTAATGACAAAACTTACTTTGAATTAAAAGGGCAATTTTTCAAGGAGCTTCACAAAAATACTTTCAGCGGTTCAGAACATGAAGACGCAAATGAACACATTAAAAAATTCCTTGAGATCGTTGACTTATTTCATATTCCAGAGGTGACTCAAGATCAAGTAATGCTTTGAGCTTTTCCCATGTCCTTAACTAGAGCCGCAAGTCGTTGGCTCAGAAACGAACCACCAGGTTCGATTATAAACTGGAAAACCCTAAAAATGAAGTTTCTAAACAAGTATTGCCCACCTGCTCACACTATAAAGAAAATGGAGGAAATTAACAACTTTCAGCAAGAACCAAACGAAAGCCTTTTTTGAGCCCTGGAAAATTTAAAAGAACTATTGTGATATTTCCCCAGCATTATTTAACTGATATGCAGGAAGTAATCTTGTTTTATAATGGGCTCGATGTTCCCACCACACAAATCCTTAACTTTAAAGGTGTCATTCCTACTAAAATTGCTGTTGATGCAAAAATAGCCATCCAAGAAATGGCCGAATACTCTCAGAAATGGCATAATGGAACATCCTCAAAAGCCAGAAGTACTGAAACTTCTAACGGACTAGCTGCTATACAAGCCCAACTCAACAACCTTAGGGGAGAAATTAAGAAAGTCAACGAGAAAGTATACGCTGCTTAAGTTGGATGCGAACTATGTAAATGACCACACTAAACAAAGGACTGTCCACTCAAGAAAGAAGGGAAGACTCTTGAAGAGGCTTACTACACACAATTTGGATCACCCTATCAAATTGGAGGACAATATAGAGCAGCAAGGCCAGGATTCTACCAACGCAACAACGGAAATTCTTCGTACCCTTATCGAAGACAAACATTGGAGGAATCACTGACCAAATTCATGGCTGAGTCAGCAAAGAGATACGAAGAGAACTCAAACGTAATCAAGGAGATACGAGCTTCTACCGATGCAGCTATAAGAAATCAAAGAGCATCCATTAAGACCTTGGAAATTCAAATTGGTCAAATGAGCAAAGTCTTACAAGAAAAAGGAATCGGAGGTCTGACCGGCTCAACAGAACCAAACCCAAGGGATTATGTAAAATTAATCTCAACTACTAAATCTAATTCATCAACAATACACCGTATCAGATCAGGACCATACACCGTATCAGACATGCAGTACAGAAGCTTATCTTCTGAAACAGTTCCGTATCCTAGTCGACGGCATGGTTACTACTATGATGATTGGAAGGAGGCACGTGAAGTTAAGATTCTAGAAACATTTGATCACACCTTGCCTCAAAAAGAAAAAGACTCAGGGAGCTTTACTCTACCTTGTTTTATTCATGATATTTCTTTTGATAACACCCTTGTTGACCTAGGAGAAAGTGTTAGTGTTATGCCATTCTCTATCTACTCTAATCTCCAAACCTGGTCTAGGTAATTTTGCTCACAACTGAGTAACTAGAACTCGCATGACAGAACAATTAAACATCCAAGGGGTATCGCTAAAATATGCTAGTTAGAATTGGTAGATTTATTTTTCTTATAGACTTTGTTATCTTGGACATACCCGAGGATAACGATGTCCCTTTGATCCTTAGATGACCATTCTTATCTACCGCTCATGCCAAGATAGATGTTTTCAAAAGAAAAATTACTTTAAGGGTTGGGGAAGAGAAACTTGTTTTCAAAAGTATTAAAACCAAAACCAGCTACTAGCATAATTACAAGGGTCAAATGGTAAAAGAAAGAACCAATCTGATTCTAAAACGAGATTGTAAGAGATGCTATTAATGAATCATTCGAAATCCACACACTATGGTAAATTATATTGAATTAAATGATTTGATATGCCTCCTAAATACCTAGAATGAATCAAGATGATTTTGAGCCAACCCTTGATTTTATCAATGAGCCTACTTATAAAAGTTGTTACAAAATGAAATTTTCTTGTATAATTGGGTATAGACATGTTAATGCTAATTTTCTCCCTTCCTTGTCCATTAATATCATGACTAAACATTTTTATAATTCTATAATCAAGGACAAGGGTGATCATGAAGGGAAGAATCTAGCAGGGACTTTGATTGACATACATATTTTCGTTGGGAATTTTTCTATTATTTTAGGCTTTATCAATTCACGGAAGGACGTGGATATAACAATGGTAGTTGTATACTTGTACTCGCATTCATTTTGCAAAAGTTTGTGTCACTGTAAACCAAAAATTATAGAGAGATTCGCTCACGGGGACGAGTGTGAGTGAATGGACGAATGAATGAAAGGAAAGAAAAAGTCTAACTTAAAGACTAGCTGAAAGAAAAATGCTTACCAAGAGACAACTTAATTGTTTTTAATTGTTTAAGTTGTAATTTAATTGTTTTATTGAGTCTGTCTTCCCAGACGCTCTGTACGGTGTATCGAACCCCTATGGATACGTCATATCGAACTTGTCTGGACGTTATCAGTCTTTAAATTCTGCAAAACATAAAAACATTTGTTTTTACATGATGCAATACGGTGTATTATTGGGTTTGGGATACGGCGTATTGACCTCCTGTACAGTGTGTTTAATTCTTTTCCTGCATTGTAACCATTGTGTAACCGAGATAGGAATTGTACTTTTGTCTTATAAACTTTTATACAGGACCTTGCTGTAAGGAAATAATGATAAGGTATGCTCTAAAAAATACGTGTGTTGAACTCGTACGAGCATTTTGAGGCCTCGTCAACACACTTTTGCTCAAAAACTCAAATTAGAGAATCATCCTGAGCAACATATCAGGGGAGTTCCTCGTTCTAATTCTATTTCCCATTTTCTTTAATTGTTTTATCTATACAATGAGGACGTTGTATAATCTAAGTGGGGGGATGGAGAATTAGAATGCCTACTTGTCCTTTCTTTTACAAATAATATGTTATATGCTTAAATTATGCCATATTTAAAAAAAATTTCTAGCATAACTTTTGTATAGTTACATGACCTCGCGCACTATAATCCTTAATACCAAATTGTGAGAATTAATCCTATTCCGTTTCCAAACGTTTATTAAAAATTCCACAAAAATTATGAGTGTGCCGGTGATGTAGTGGACTTTAGAACTTGGCTTGGTATATCACTTGAGACCACAACGATGAGTACTATGGACTTAGATGGAGAAACATTTTTAACTGGTAAATTTCTAGGAATACACCAAAAAGTCTAAATGTTGTAAAATTAACTAACTACATTGGTTAGTTAAACCCCGTGTAACCCTTTGCTTACTCTCACTATAAGAATAAGATCTGTTAGTGAAAATATTATGATATTTAATCTATACGATCTCTTTATGTTTTGATGATGACAAACATATAACTTGTCATACGTAACGTAAAGTGCGCAAGTTACTCGTAATCACAAATCATCAATGCATACATGTAGCAACATCTCTCGACGTCTCAAGTATGCATCAAGACGGACATTGGTTTACACCCGACGTAAATCACATAAGGTATGTACAAACAATATTAAACTTGTAGGATGATCAAAGAAATAAGTTTTTGTCTTAGACTTTATATTTTTATAAATACAACAAAACGATTTCTCAAAATTAATTTAGACAAATCATTTTGTATCTATTACGAAATGTTTTATTTGGAAATTATTTTGATTTTCAAAATCTTGGTCATTTAATAAGTGTCACCTTTCACCAACAAGTTTGTCACCACAAATAGACAAAACAGGAGCTTTGTCAAGGGGTGGTCCCTTAATTTGGTCGGTGGACCCCTTAATTATTTGCCCCCCCCCCCTTATATATCTGGGATCGCCGTTTCCTGACAGGCTGTTTTTCAGCTCCTATAAATAGTGGGTCACCTCCAACTATTTTCACAACCCTTTTTGCACGAATTTCTCTCAAGTCTTTCTCTCTTTAGATCTCACAAAATCTCTCTAAATCTTTGATCATTTAACTAGTTTAATCTTGTTTAAATGTGATCTAATCTTCAACTCTTTCCTTTTTCCCTCAAGTGCAAGAGAAGAACTTCGGTCATCTTCAAGATCCGAAGTTATGTAGTCTAGTTAGTTTATTTGTAACATTTCTTACATATAGATCGAGTCCATGTCTTCCAATCTTTAGTAGTGTGTAGATCCAAATGATGTATATATTTGGATGGGTTTATTATGGGTTGGTTAGTATTTTAGGCCTTAAAATACATTGGTGAAGTGATAGCTAAGATTAGGACTCGACATTTAGCTTAGTATCAGAAAATAATGTAAGCGACACGGTTTATGTGTTTAGGCCATAAAACACAAGGTTTGTTATGTTGGGTCATAAAACATAACAGGTTTGGTTGTACCTGAAGAAGAACTCGACATCTAGCTTAGTGTCGGAAAATAATGTAAGCTTTGGTATAAGGTTTTCTCCGCCGAAAGGGAGCTTGTTGATTAGTAAAGTAACTCTCGAGTTGGATACTCGAGGAGTGGAGTAGAGAGAAGAGGAGCTTCGTGACCGAACCATTATAAATAATCATGTCGGTTTGCATTTTCTTTTACCCTTCGCTTTACTTATTTAATTATATTTATCTCTTTACTTTTATACTTGCATTGTACTCATGATTGTGTATATCCTGTTAGTTAAAGTTGTGTAGCTCTTTGTGCTAAATATTGTGAGTGTGGTTATATTGTTAGAATATGCTTTAGCTATTGTAAACTTATGATCAACACTTCTCATATTGCGTCAAACTTAATTGGTGATTTGATACAAAAGATCTAGTACAAAAACCTCTTCTGGAGGCGGTCCCATAAATCAGGCGGCCCCCTGATATACTTGGCGGCCCCCATATATATATGGTACCACTGATAGAAGAGTGATGTAATTCTTGATCTTAAAGTTTTTAATGAAAACGTATTCACCCCCCTCTACAGTTTCCACAATTGGTATCAGAGCCACGTCGCTCTAGTTTTCAAAACAAATAGTTTTTAAAATAGAGTACGATCCATGTATCAAATTACCCATGAAGGGGGATTAAATATGAAAAGTGTTTTGTTGTTTGATTCGTACTAGTTTTGTTATTAAATATACTTCGTATACTAGCTTGAAGGAAAATTTTCTCAAAAGAACTTGGAAGTGTCAACTTATGTTTGTCTAAGTCGTAAGAGTAGAAATGATGTCTAAAACATGAAATTTATGTGCTGGAACAACTTTTTAAAGTCCTATGTTCTACAGTTAAGTTACAAAATGATTTTGAACAAAAAACGTGTTTTGGGGTCACTGGTGGCGGTCCCATAAATGTTCGGGCGGCCCCCAAATATATCTGGGGGCCGTCACCTTTATGGGGGCCGCCTGTCTGTTTCGTCAGTTTTTGGCAAACTTCGAAAAATCATATAAAATCAACCGTAAGTCCGTAGAAGTCGTGCCACCCGCCATTTCGAAGATAATTGAGTCTACTTTCTTTTAAAGGAACTTCCAAGATTTCATTCTTAAATTAAATAAGTCAGAAATGCAAAATACTACATAGTGGTCAAAACTTTATGTTTCGTTTTGACGTAAAACTTGTAGTTTATTTTTTCTTTCAAGCCAAGCATTTCTAGTCAATGTATCTTTGAAAAATGGTACATTTATATTTTCAAGACATTGATCTTGATTAATTTTTAAAATGGGGAGGAAATTATTTTATTTACGAATAAAATCAAGCTAAGTATACATCATTGTATTTAATACACAAAACGACGACGAATATCTTTATGTGCATGCTAAATGATTATGTGTATTTACTTGTATCGTATTTTTGTTAATAGATATTATTAAATGAGCATTGCTACTTGTAATTGAGCTACTTATTTATCTAAACACACATGCCATGTACACTATTTATTTGTTAATAGTTTTTCGGATTATGCCTAATAGGAATTACGTTAGATCTCTTGCGTTAAGTTGCAAAATTGTTTGTGCACTGCATATAGGCATAGATTACTATATTTACAAGTGTTACATAAACATCTTGTAGATCATTTTGAGTGTAGTAACCCATTTAGAAATGAGAGTTAAATAGTTTGTCAAGTGTGTGGAAAAATAATGTCCTAAGATCATATTTTAAAACCCATCATTAAAATATTTCCAACACATTATCTCTCTTCCAACAAAATGTATAAATATTTTCATCATCTTGCGTTGTTTGACCTCGGGTTGGTTAAACAAAATAAAAGATTGTATTAATACATTGGTAATTAAGTAAATGAAAATATTTTTTTTAACTTTGCTTGTGCTTGCATTTGTTCTAACATACACACATAATTATATTCTTTTTATAAACGTATAGTATTTTACAAAAGATGTGTGTTGTATAAAAATGGTTAAGAAAATCATTAATATACTCATAAAATGTCAAAAACTATGCATACTATATATATCAACAAATAGTTTTTCGCACAAGCAAAATATATGACAATCTTGAAGTAAGAAATTAACTTGTTATTATTTATAACCTCACCTCACAACTAGTCTTAAAATTAATGGAACACACTATGAAAATCTTTATTTGTTTTCTTTTAAAAAAAGTGTTCGTAAGGGTTAAGAAAGATTTCGAATATATATCGATTCATTATTCAAATTATGATTGATATTATTGTCGAATCTAATTGACAAGTTTTCAAGTATGGACAAGAAATCAGATTCTTATTTGTCTAGCTTTATGATTATATCAAAATATAACAAGAGATATTATCTTAAACCTACATACTCAATCACATTCGATTGATATGAAAATAAAGACATCCCATTTCAAGATGATAAGAATATGCATCAGATCATAACTCACACTTGTGTAGATGATGTCATATTGAGTCTACTTGTCCAATAGTGTGTCTCTAAATATTTGGCATATATGTGCATAAAATACACAATTGAAGTAGGATTGACGACTTGGATATTAATTCCGAAATACTTCAAGTAATTTAAACTTGAAATGCAATTGGTAAAAGTCGTTGTTTCGAAAGCCAAACTATCGAGCAAGATGCACATCATATGTAACTTTGCTCAATCATTTAATAAGTCAACTCAAAAACTCAAACTATTCTTCTTAATCAAAGCTCTTCTTACTTATACCAAATAAGCATAATATTTATTCCTCTCCAAATAAGAACCTTTTACCATCTAAGTTAGGATTAGGGAATAATTGAACATAATCTACAAAACCATTTTCAGTGCTTTCTTTCAATAAGTGACGTTAAGAGGTTTTTGAATATGAAGTGAATATTATTCAAAATTAATCCAATTCATTCATTCAAATAATTACAAAATTGGAATATGAACATGAAATCGAGACTAGGATTTATTTAGATCACAAAAAATTCAATCAATGAGGACATAGATATATTTTTCCGAGTTAATGTTTAAACCAACTTAGTATTACATGAAATCACAAAGTCGATTGTAAGACAACAAGATTAGTCATCAAATTGCAACTCACACTTGCAATGAAGATGTCTCATTGAGTCTAAAGTGTTCAAATGTTGTGTTATTAGCTATGGTTAAATTATACATGCTAAACTTAACACACTCTGAGTAGGATTGACGACTTATAAATTTCCATCAGGAAACTCATAAGTACTCCAACTTGATGAGCAAGACTTGGATGTCATTTCCGAAAACTCAAATTGAGAACTCTCATAACTTATATAAGATTCTCCTAATAACCTAATGTCAACACCATCTCCCAAACAATAAGAAAATGATCCTTGTTCAAATTTGGCACCTCCACGGATCGATGGATCCTTTGTCTTAGAATTATCTTTAGTTTGGGTAAATCCGCCCTATGGCATTAGATTTAAAACATCTTCCTCTTATGAATCACTTTCATAAAAGTCCAACATACATGTAACTATCCTTTAGTAAATCATCATTATTTATACAAAGAAACTTCCAATATATTAAGGTAAATAACGTAATTGGATTTCTATTCTTTAAAAGACATGCAAATGTGTATTTTTTTAACCTCTCATTATGAGCATTACACAGTGTCACTCTTTAGCAGATACTCCTATGTCCTTGATGATCATTCTCTCTTATACCTACAACAATTTGCTTACTTCCTCATTTAACCGTAGAATTCCACACATCTGATTAGGATTATGTGAACGGAATTAAAGCATGTTAGTTGAGTCATGCAATGCCCTCTATGAAAAGATGATACAAAATTTTATCTTTGTAACTTCAATTAGGCAAATATAGGAATTCTATTTTATCTAACATGAGAATGATTACTAGGAGAATCTATAGCACTAGAAATTCAATTTGACCTAACGGTTAAATTGCTTCCAAGAGTGAAGTTGGGTTCGTGGTATAACCCATAAAAATGGTCGTGTTTAGCCTAAATTGAGCACCACTAGTGATAGTCTCATATTCATTCTCTAATTTGTATAATGATCTCTCACTAAATATGAATGATTGTTACATCGATAACTTTGTATTCATGTAGAACACCTTAAGAAAGTAGATATTAGGTGTTCTTCTTAGTCAACTCTTGAAACTACATGCATCTCACATATGTGCTTTGATGTTTCATGGATGATATCGTGCTTCTCATGTATGCAATTATATGCTTACATGTTTTATCTTAATTGCTCAAGTTTATTTGCTTAGCTATTGAATGCATGTTTGCGGTAAAAGCGTTTGCCTTTTTCTAGCAATTTAGATAAAATATCTTTTAGTTTATCTAAATAACACATGCTTCTAAATGCTAAATGCTAAATGCTAACATGTTTTACATGATGATTACATTTAAAATTATCACGTTTTGTTTGTGTCATCTTACATAACTTACATGTTAATTGTGCAATACATTATGTTTGGTTATGTTATGATTAAAATAAGGTTTAGATATCATAAGTCTTACACATTAATATATTGTTGATTATTGTGTTGATGCATGCTTGATAAAACTGGCAATGATTTATATCTATATATTTATGCATCTATGTATTATATAGTTATCTACAATTTCTTCAAAGTATAATATTTTCCTTCGCGGGTCTGCGTCACAAATCTAAAAGTCAAGAGTGTAGAATGGTCTTAAATCTCCTTGAGTCTTACATTCACACCTACCTTAAATCATTCATCTCTCTTTATGCCAAAAATCATCCACTTCTGTCGGTTAGAAATGGTTTAGATTACTATATCTAACGCTCCTCCAAGTAGGTTTGACAACTTGAATATTTCATCCAAAATATTCAAGTATCTTTAACTTGCAATCGCAAATGTTAAAGGTCATATCCGAAAATTCCTATTCAAGCCGTTTAAAAACATAAGTTAAAACGCTCATCTTTCTATTCGACTAAAACATTATTTCTCTTCGATGAATGCATTCTTTCTCTTCGATGAAATATTCTTTCTCTTCGACGAAAACACTCTATCTCTTCGATGAAACATTCTTTCTCTTTGACGAAAACATTCTTTCTCTTCTACGAAACATTCTTTCTCTTCAACGAAAACATTCTTTCTCTTCGAAGAAAACATTCTTTCTCTTTGATGAAAACACTCTTTATCTTTCGATCACACCTCTTCCTTCTCACTCAACTATAAAGATGGCTAATCTCTTTCCTCTACTATTTCCGCTACCACCTTTAAGATAACCTTATACCTCGTCATATGATTGTTTTATGAACATTCACAATACTCGAGAAGACCACCATCCATCTTGACATTGTCAATCTCGTCGTTTCTATCTTCGTTTGTTTTCTTCTTTATTATTATTATTATTATTATTATTATTATTATTATTATTATTATTATTATTTTCGCGTATGAAACACACCGATGATACGTCACTTTTTTCCTTCGGGACCTATGTCAAGGAAACATCTCCATAAAAAAGGTTGCGTTATAAAGATAACATCGCGACAATCGCGTTTCTTTACTCTTTAAGCGTGAGTCGTTAAATTATCTTCGTCAAGGTTTAGGAATGATGGAACACATTCCATAAATCGTTCTCTTCTTTTCTTCTAGTTTCGATTCTAGTTCTTCTGTTCCATTCCTGCGTAACAACTTAATTACTTTATCCGTAAGTAATTTTGTAAAAACAGCTATTTTTAATTAGCGAAATCGCAAAATTAAAATGTCACTATTTGAAAAAATCATTCCAATTTCCCTTAATTATCCCTCCTGTGGCGGTCCGACGGGCCCCTCAGACTCTATTTATGGCGGCCCAGATTTATTGGGACCGCCGACAGCAAGCTTGTATCCCGCTCATTTCTTTTATTATCCATTACCATACATTTCTCTTTTTGCTATGAGCTGAATTACTCTACACCCAAACCTATACCCAATAATCTCTCTATAGATCAATGGGTCATCCTAATATTTTAACACTGTAAGCATCGTTGCCTTTTGTTTTAAGAGTCAAGTGAATTTTCATAATGAAATGCGTTCTCATTATCAACAATTCCTTACATTTGTTGATTGCATCATCACTTCACAATAATCCCTCAACATACAAACCTTGGTCCTCACATCTCGCATACGTCTTGTCTCAAATTCATAGACGATTCTTCTCACTCCTAAACGTTTCTTCTCTCTTCTAGTAGTCGTTTCACTTCTAATAAGTCTCCTTATCTCTAACGTTTCTTATCACTTCTAAACGTTTCTTATCTCTTCTAATAGTCTTGTTACTATTAGAATTCCTCCTATATCCCTTGACAACTTAATTATTTCTTTCGAAATATTTAAGTAATTTGCGAAATGCAAATGTCACTCCTTCGTTAAACTTTTCACTTTCTAAAAAGTAAAGAACATAAAGAAGATATTAAATCTTCAAGTGTTATTGAGTTACTACATTGTTGAGTCTCTCATTATTATTCCATCATGAAAGAACTACCACCTCATTTCACATCCCACTTTGTTCCTCAACATTGTTAACCAACAAAACACCAAACAAACCTTTAAATTCCCAATCATCCACCTTTATCTCGATAGGATCATATGCACATCAATTGTTAGTAAATGATATATCAATCTTTTCTATCAACCTCTCGTCAACACGTTCCTTCTTTAGTATCGCTCATCCTTTACCACTTTTCGGCTCTATGGAATCATTTTCATTCACATCCAAAAGCACATCGTCTCCATCCTCGTCTTATTTTTCTTTTTATTCTTCTAAAGTATATATATATATATATATATATATAAATATATTGACATATTTTACCATGATATTAAGTGTCATTCGTCTACTTTTAAAAGGTCATTCTCATAATATTTTATGTCAATCAATAAACGAATCCCATTCTTATTTATTAAAAGTCGGTCTAGTTTTTCTCCGAAAACACACGTCTCGATTCTTTTTATTTCATCATTTTGGTTGTTTTTAAAACAACGACTACTTGTGTCTAGTTTCTACTTCTCTTTCAAAGTGTCATACTTTAGAATAATATAACCCAGAAGTGCGTGTCTAGCTTCCCGCTAGTGTTTTGCTATATGTATATGTGCACTTGTCTACTAACTTTGTATTGTAGCACAACAATATCTTGATTCCTTGGTTCCTCAAACAAGGGGTAGCATACACCGAGGGGGAGCACTTGCAAGCGCTCTACTCATTTAAATTGCATCGAACTTCTTGAGCATCGATGGTAATTTATTTGAACCATGGATCCGTTAGAGTCAATATACAAGGAATGATAGTATCATGGGGACGCAATGAGCAAGGGGGAGCTAGGAAATATGTGGGTAAATATCAAGGAGTTGGTTAAACCGTGATGATAGAAGACTTTACTGGGATGATGCAAGCTCACCTTTATAGGAATTTAGGATCGGGGATTGTAAAATACGATGAAGGGCTCATTCATACTCCAAATAATTCACCTCATCCAAGAAACACAAAACCACTTCAACCGTATTTATCATGTTATCTTCTCATTCCTCCAACCAATATACTTGGATCACCTACCTTTTCCTCATGCCTTCATCCTATACACTCGAAGTACCTACCTTCTTCTCTTGCCTACTTCTCATCTCTCATGACCTTTTCTAAACTAAACAAGGAACACACAATCACCTTCACCTTTATTTCTCATATATTCTCCTCATACCTCAAACCTATATACTTGAAGCACCTATACTCTTCTCATTCCTCCAACATATATACTCGGAGCACGTACCCTCTTCTCATGTCTTCTTATAAACCTCCAATTTACCTTTTTGCTTTGACAAAAGGGGGAGAAGGGAGTGTAAACGAGTAAGTTTTAAAATTTACTATGTGTTATAGTTTACATAGTTTTTCATCATCAAAAAGGGGAAGATTGTTAGTGCAAATATTATGATATTTAATCTATACGATCTCTTTATATTTTGTTGATAACAAACATGTGACTTGTAATACATAATGTAAAGTACGCTAGTTACTCGTAATCCCAAATCATCAATGATACATTACAATTATCAATTCTCTCGACGTCTCAAATCTGCATCAACACCGATGTAAATCACATAAGGTATGTACAAACAAACATTAAACTTGTAGGATGATCAAAGAAATAAGTTTTTGTCTTAAAACTTCACATTCTTATAAATGTGACAAAACAAATTTTTAAAAATCAATTACATAAATTATTTTTGAAATTATTAAGAAAAATGTTTAAGGTCGGTAAATTATTAAAATTCATATTGTGGGTTTTTTCCCCCAAAATAAGTGTCACTTTCACCAGACAAGTTTGTCACCATAAAAAGACAAAAACAGGAGCGTCTGTCGGGGCAGCCCCCTTAAATACGACGGTCCCCCCCGGCGGACCATAATATATCTGGGACCGCCGTTTCTTGACAGGCTGTTTTTCAGCTCTTATAAATAGTGGGCCACCTCCAATTATTTTCATAATCTTTTTGCTTGAATTTCTCTCAGTTCTTTCTCTCTCTATATCTCACTAAATCTCTCTAAATCTTTGATCATTTAACTTGTTTAATCTTGTTTAATTGTGATCCAATCGTCTACTCTTTCCTTCTTCCCTCAAGTGCAAGAGAAGAACTTCGGTCATCTTCAAGATCCGAAGTTATATAGTCTAGTTAGTCCATTTGTAACATTTGTTACATATAGATCGAGTCCATGTCTTCCAATCTTTAGTAGTGTATAGATCCAAATGATGTATATATTTGGATGGATTTATTGTGGGTTGGTTAGTATTTTAGGCCTTAAAATACATTGGTGAAGTGGTAGATTGGTTCTAGCTAAGATTAGGACTCGACATTTAGTTTAGTGTCAGAAAATAATGTAAGCGGCGCGGTTTATGTGTTTAGACATAAAACACAAGGTTTGTTATGTTGGGGCATAAAACATAATGGGTTTGGTTATACCCGAAGAAGAACTCGACATCTAGCTTAGTGTTAGAAAATAATGTAAGCTTTGGTATAAGGTTTTCTCCGCCGAAAGGGAGCTTGTTGATTAGTGAAGTAACTCTCGAGTTGGATACTCGAGGAGTGGAGTAGGGCGAAGAGGAGCTTCATGACCGAACAACTATAAATCATCGTGTTGGTTTGCATTTTCTTTTACCCTTCACTTTACTTATTTATTTACATTTATCGCTTTACTTTCTTACTTGCATTGTACTCATGATTGTGTTAATGGTTTTGTATATCTTGTTAGTTAAAGTTGTGTAGCTCTTTGTGCTAAATATTGTGAGTGTGGTTATATTGTAAGAATATGCTTTAGCTATTGTAAACCTATGATCGACACTTCTCATATTGCTTCAAACTTGATTGGTGATTTGATACAAAAGATCTAGTCCAAAAACCTCTTCTAGAGGCGGTCCCATAAATCAGGCGGCCCCCTAATATACTTGTCGGCCCCCATATATATGGGACCGCCTGTAAAAAAGTGATGTAATTCTTGATCTTAAAGTTTTTAATGGAAACGTATTCACCCCCTCTACAGTTTCTACAACATATAAATTATTGATGTTTCATGACCTGCTAATATTTGGTTTCATGTCCATTATTTTCTATTCTTAAAGGTGCTATTGGTACTGATATAAAATTTTCTGCAAGCATTGGAATAACTAGAATTTATAGAATGTTGCAGAAGTACTTATAATCCATCAAAGGTTATCTTATTTAGTAGTTTTATAAAGTGAGAATATATTTAAGATAATAAATGGGTTGTTTAGAATATGATACAAAAATGCCACCTTTAAGTACAAGTGTTGTGTTTGATTGATATAATTGCTCATCCCACATACTATCAGTTTGATGCTGCACTAAAAGCTAATTGTAATTATTGTTTAAACAAAAATAGCACCTCTAAGAATTAGTATGTTAAGGTACCTAATTTTGCTTGCTAAGTTACAAAGACTCTTTCATTAGCTAACATTAGAGGTGCAAAAAATTGCCGTGATGGTCCAAAATTGGTTCAGGAGGTCATAACAGGTAATGTTCTATGCAGATCAAAATAATTAGGGTCAGTTTGGGCTGACTTGCTAACACTTTTAGATGATTTAAAGTTGCTACTTAACCAAGTATTCATCAATTGGTTACATGTCTGCTCTTAACAATAATTATTATCTTCTGCCACTAACCGTTTTTCATATTACGTGAACATGTTCTTTGTATGTAGGCAGGAATTAGAGCATACATTGATTTTTATTCATGCCAAAAACATTCCAGACATGAACTCAGTCAGAATCTTCGAACTCGATCTAGAGGTAACCGAGATAGACACCTTATACCACTCTTTAGTTGGTCTTTTGCTGATTGGTTAACATCACAGTTGTCATTTTTATTATTGTGACAGGAACATAGACCTCTGCTTGTTGTGGCGGAAGTTTTGGAAATTGAGTTATTGCCAATGTTGATCATTAACAAGAGTCAAGCAGGACTTACAATAAGCATCTGAATTTGCTTTTGAGCCACTTGTTGATAGCTAGTTTTGGGCACAAGTGGTACAGTTAGGTAAATTGACCTTTTTATATCCAAGATTTATAACTGTAATTAAAGCAACGACAATTAGCAACTTTGGTAATTTAAGTTTTTCTTTACTCGTCTTTGGTCATTATATTATATGGAGTACAAGTTAAGGTTCATTTTGGTCTAATGCAAGAATTAGCTATACATTATTTGTAGAAATGGGTTGAAACAGATTGTTGCGGCTCACATCATTTTTAAAAAGGTTGAGTAGGGCATTTATGCGTTAAATTGAGTTATAATGGGTTTAATATGGTAACTTGTAGGTTGAAGTATTGCAAAAGCCTTTTGAGGAGCTGAAGCAAGAGAGAACACGAGATAAAGAGCTTTTTGCGGAAGCTAAGAAGAGAATAGAAAGCAATATGAAGGAAAACTTAAGTTTCATGCGTTGACAATGAAGGAAAAAATGGTGAAAGGAGTAAACATCGTCAATAATATGTAACTTAAGCTTTTTATAGTCTAACTTTATAACTCTTAACAGTAAGTTGGACATAATCCTTTTGGTAAAATTTTGGATATTTTGGATATTTGGATGATTACTATCTTCATTTGATTTGCATATGTAGAGATATTTGGTATAAATTATTGTGTATTAGAGAAAGGACGAGGGGCTCAATAATGCTATTTTAAAGAAAAAATTGTCTGTTTTTACAATGGATTTGGATGTTGCAAAATCACAGTTGCAAATTTTGGCTGTTAAAAATTGTTGCGGTTGCAAAAATTACCATTGCAAAACCTGTAGAAAATTATAACCGTTGCAAATTATGTGTTGAAAAAACTTGTTACAAAATTGTTGAAAAAGGTCTTCATTGCAAAAAGAGTCTTTAGTTCCAACGAATTATCTTTCGTTGCAAAACGGTTTCATAAACTTTTCTGCTTGTTGCAATTCGGATGCAAATTAAATTTGCATGGAGCCTTTTTGCAATAGGCAGATTTCATTGCATTTTCGTTGCAAATAGGATTTTGCAACGGGTTTGCATCGTATTTGGACGGTTCCATTAGGCCATTTTTGTTGTAGTGTTTAGTATATTACCTTTTCTGTCTTTTTATAAGTTGTTGGACCCGTCAATTAAAGTCTTTAGCCGATTTAGTTTTTTTGGGTGACATGACAACCTTAACAATGAAATCAAGATGAGCTTTAGGTTGTTGTTGGAAGGATTTGTGTGCAAAGAACAACATCTCTCACAATTAGTCACGTAGAAATGTTAAAATGTTACATCGGTGCACACTAAAAGGAGCACGCAAGTGAAAGTGAGAACATAGTGACGAAATAAAATGGAAGCAAAGAGAAAATAAGAACAAGACAATATTCTCATAGATGGGTAAAACGGTAATTAACCAAGGTATATATATTCAAATGTATTAAAAGTATAAAAAGCAAAACCATAAACCCTTGGGGTTGTGTGTTTCAGCCGAATCCCATTAGAGATTAAATTTAACAAGGTGTCAAACTTAATATACTGTCGGTTAGGTTAATTAAAAGGTTTTCTAATTGTATTGGGATTATCCCTTTGAAGCCTATAAATACAAATGCCTTTTTAAGATATTCATAATCAATCCTTTAAACCCTAATATCTCTACTCTCTGATCTCCTTTATTCGATCGGTCGACCAAAAGGGTTGTAAACCCTTAGCAGATCCAAAGATCAAATTTTAGTCAATCTACAAGTCGAATACGCCTAATTGACTTGTTACATGTGGTTCGTACACTCATAACTTGCATAGGTTCATAGCCCTAGTTCTACATATGTAGTACCAGTGGGTACCAGACGTAATCCAAGTGGTGATTCTTCCCCCAAGAAACCTTAATTTGTTCGTATAGCATAAAAAAGATCAAGAATGCGATTTTGTGTTAAACAAGAAGGTCGTGAAGTTTATCATTTCTTTTTTAGCACAAGAGGTGACCTAGCAATAAGAATACCACCTTTTAAAATGGGAGGTCAAGGGTTTGAATCCAACGGGGAGAAAATTAATCCCCTAGTGACTACAGATGTTCACCCGCGCCGAATCCGAGCTATCCAAAAGGGTACTCACCCTGGGATTAGTCTGCTCGCGATGTCGAGCCGGAAGCCTAGGTAACCTAAAAAAAGAAATTTGTGAAGCTTACATAATTGTAGGAATACAGTTAAGTAATTCTAAACACCCTTTATATGTTTTAGTAGGTTATATCACTGAGTAGGAGATATGTTATTAGGGGTTCGATTTGCATGATCATTATGTGTTTATTTTCCGTTGTGCATGTTTTAGATGCGGGTGACCATCAATATCCTACATTAGTATCCGAGGCATCCTAATCATATATAACCTAGCTAAAGTTCTTAGTAATTGCTTATATTGTCATAAAAATTAGATCTCTAATTTATTATGTTTATGTTCAGTCGATTTATGCTATCAGGGTTTTAGGATATTTGCTTTTGCTAAAAACTAAGGTTTAATCACTTTTGTGATCAAATTAGGGTTTAATTGTTTATATCACTTAGGGTTGATCCATTAGGATTTTTTAAACCTAAAAGGAGTCAACTTTATTAGGATACAAGGGTATCCGGGATATACATGAAAACCTTAATTCGTGTTGTCACGTAAGTTACAAAAACTAGGTTTACTTAGATTGTATTTGTAATATGCAGGCAGTCTTGTTTGCCCTTGTAAGATTTAGGGTTTTGAATATTTTTGGTAAGATGTAAATTTTACTAAAAATATGCTAAAGTATTTTTGGATATCCTATGTTATCAAATTTAATCATTTGATAAATAAGATAGTTTAGGGAACAAGAAAAAGTGATCAAGGTTTACCTAAACCCTTAGTGGGTCAATTTTAGTAATCCCAGCTAGGTGGGATCATAAAGTTTGACTAGCATTAATCTTGGTGACCAAGTAATTAGTTTTTCATAAACTGACGAAAGTTTAATTTTTCTTTATTTGAAATCACTGAAACATTAAAATATAAAAACTAGGTTTGAATATATTTAAAACATAACTAGGAAATTTATAAAATATTTTTTTATTAAAAAGTACATAATAAAATTTTTCATTTTTTTGGGAAAAGGGTTTCCCCGGTAAACTTTATTACGCCTGTAGGATCCCAAATTCACACAAACATGTATAGATCTAAAGAGATCTAGAGAGAGAAAGTTAGAGAGAGAGAATGGTAGAGAGAAACTAAGGAAAACACACTAAAGAGTGTGTGTAAAATGAATAGATGCTTACCTCTTCCAAAGTTGGAAGAGGTATTTATAGTTCTTACAAAACACCGGGTATTAGTACGCGGTTCAATACCGAAAGTCGTACGTTTAACTATTAAACTACGAGCTATAATAAACAGTAAAATACACGGGGTCACCGAGTCTTTTTCTAATATCTAACAGAGCCATATGTTGAAAAAATAGATGTTGAATTATATGCTCCAAATGGTGTGTTTCTTTAATCCCACCCTTTCCTAATCCATTTGTTTTAATGGGCAAACTAAGTCCTACTCCTAAGAAATCATCTTCTATCACCTCCAAATTAGGAAAACTCTTAGTTAGAGATCCTAAACCTGGTTTAAATCCATAATGTTTCTTAGGGTCATCTTAACATGGGTGATAATTGCAAGATATATCCTTGGTTTGGAAAGACGCCACGTGAGGTGAAGGCGGTGTATGAATGGCTAAATGATCTACTACCTTCATCCTAAAACTATCTGGAATATATGGTTTGATGGGTGGCTTGAGGCCTCTTTGGTCTCCTAGACTTACATTTAAGTATGGACAAATAGGTAAAGGTTGTGGTTGAGGCTCCGGTTCATTAAGTAACTTTCCTTGAACTAATAAAGATGTCATGAATACAAGTATTCAAGCCTAAATCTTCTAGTTTCATGTGATCCAAAGGTTATACCTCCATCGGGATTCTTATAGTCTCTTCTACTTCTTCCGGGTAAGTCACGGGCGGTGTATATACCTCAAATGATGGGAGGACTTGTTGGGTACTTTGTGGGCCTGGATTATCCACCTTATCCTATGTTATATACCTAGGCATCTTAACCAAACCTTCTTATTCCCAAACAATCTTTTTGTTTAAGTCCTCAAACTTGCTAATTCTTGTTCAGAAATAAAGTTTGTTGGGTTGTCCCACTCTTTTTGGCCTTGGGCAAAATTATCTATGGCTTCTCATGCTTTTTAAGCACTTAATTCTCTAAGGTTTTCGTCTGCTGCAAAGTCAAGGTCCATTCAGGTATAGTCGTCGACATGATCATAAAAGAATTGAGTAAGGGACCATAAATCGAGGCCATGATGAGGGACTCTATGGACTAAGTTTTTAAAACAAGTCCACGCATCGTATATAGATTCATCTTGATGTTGTTAGAACACCAATTTATTATTTTGGAATGGAAAGGTTGTGTTTCATGGTGGGTTTTGAAAGAGTATGGTTGGTGGTCTTTCATACATCATGATGGTGAACAAAAAAGTGATTTACAAAACAAAGGGACTAAAGAAAAAGATAGACTACGAGAAAGCTAATTGACAAGAAAATAAAATCTCTAGTGAGTAGACCTAAGCTAGATAGAATTCAAAACCTATACTATTCCCTATGTAACGGCGCTAAAAACTTGATGTGGGTTGTTGCGAACTCACAAAGAGGTTTACAACTCCCTAGGCAGTGTACCTAACCGTTGTAGTGTAGTGTAGGTAAGACTCGAGGGTTGTTATCATTCTCTAGGGGAATAGGTTGGAAAGGCTCGTATTAAACATAACTAAGGTCTAAGAGATTGAAAGAAGATTATTTTTGTAATTATATTTTAAGAAAGCAGGTAAAATCTCTGGTTTGAAGGTGGTTTGATTTTTAAACTAATTAAACTAAAATTAAATCTAAACTACTGTGGAAAACTCGATATGTAAATAAAAAGTGTTTACTTAATCATGTATGATCCTTAGTTTGCTTCTCCTAATCCTATTGCTTTGTCAAACATAGTGATGTGATGTGTAAGTATTTCCTAAGTCATGAACGAATTACACCAACCCGCCATCTACGTAATATTCCGTTAAGGTAACGCACAAGTAAGGCAGTATAAAGACTATTACAAGGCCCCTAAGAGTACATTACGTGCATTAAAACACATAAAATGTGATCATCCATAGATGGGTAAGTCATTATGAAGACTGTTACCGATGGAATCCTTTCTACACAATCACGTTTCCCTAGTCTTCTATGTCAATGTAATATTTTATGGCTAGTTTTCTAGAGCCTAACGCGCACACCCATCAACAAGAAGCAGTATTAAAAGGATCTACAAACTAATTCTCATGCAATCATAAGCAAACACTATAAGATCTAGCCTAGCATGTTAAGGAGAAGCCAAGAACAATAATTTTAGACAAAACATAGACATATTTGAAAGATTAAAAGATAAAGAACTTCACTAATCAAAACATGAAGTTTAGGTTGATACAAGACGGTTTTTAAACCCTAAAAACGACCTAACTACTGCTGATAATCGTACTCTAATAATGATTCACAAGTTCCACAAGTTCCACCCACTTAAAACCCAAATTCTGAGTTTGTATATATAGAAAAACAGTCGTGACGGCATCGCAAGAATCCTAACTTCGTCGCTTTGCCGAATCTTCTAGGGCTTCTTTAAGTCGGTTACATTCTAACACCGTCTCAAATATCCTGACGCTGTTGCTTTGATATCCT